>VCNE01009160.1:0-59806 GCA_009869805.1 Oncopodura yosiiana
GAAATATTGGAAATGACTAATAAATTCATGACAGATCCAATCAGAATATTAGTAAACCGTGACGAATTGACATTGGAAGGAATCAAACAATTTTTTGTTGCTGTTGAAAGAGAAGAATGGAAATTTGATATCATGATTATTTTTGATATCATTAACTCTGAAGAAAATCCTACTGGACTCAACAGAATGTTAAACGCTGAAATCAAATCTAGTCAATTTGATATGTACAAGTTTGTTAAAAATAATCCAGAGTATTGTGAAATTTACAGAGGATTTCCCAATGTTTACAATATGTTTAAAAATTAGTAACCAGTTTAAAAATTATTTGTAGTTTTAATAGAGCAGTATAACTGTTAATTAACTAAATAAACGTAATACAAATTATGATGATTCCCTGACCACCTTTTCACTAATCAAGCACTTTGCAAAAGTATACTATACAAAGTATATCTCTATTATATATAGCATTTATATTTATTTTTTATAGCATTTGATCGATTGGATTTAGCTAAAAAGGAATTGAAGAGTATGCAAGAAAAGGATGAAGATGCTACTCTAACACAAATGGCAACAGCTTGGGTGAATTTAGCCATTGTAAGTCAACAGTTATCCCAGTTAACAACGATGAATAATATTAATAATGGAATTGTTTTTTTCAAATTCTCAGGGTGCAGACAAATTTCAAGAAGCATTTTATATTGTACAAGAAATGGTTGATAAATATGGAAGTACTCCACTACTTCTTAATATGTTAGCTTCAGTTTATATTGGTAAGTTAATCACAAGGAAATTAAAATAAAATATTGTAAATAAATAATTTTTTTTATTTTCGTTTTCAGCACAAGGAAAACATACAGAAGCAGAATCTGTACTTCAAGAGTCATTAGACAAAGATCCAAATAATGCTGATACACTTATAAATCTATTTATGAATTCTTCATTTGTTGGAAAAACTCCTGAAGTTGCTAATCGTTATCTTTCACAATTGAAAGATGCTCATCCAAATCATTCATTTGTATCCGACTACTACAAGAAAGAAAATGAATTTGATCGTGTGGCCAAGATTTATTGTGCTTCATAGTAGTAATACTACTATAGATTTATTGTAAATTATATAATGTTGGGTTACATATTATGGGTGCTTGTATGTGAGTGTAAATAAATTCCAAATGAAAATAAAAACATGTATTCTTTCTATATTATACAGAAATAAGTGAATTTGTATAAAATAAATAGATCTATTTGCTCATTGCAAACCTATATCCTAAAGCATGTTACTTACACATCATCATAATACAAACTGAGAAACCGGTATATTTTTTGTGCAGAAGGTTTGACTTTGACAAACAGTCAGTTGGAGTTTTTAAGTTTAAAGTCCAATTCTTTATCTTATAAAGTACTACAGAATTACTTTTTTTTGTTTTTCGTCCAAAATTTTAGGACGAAGACAATTACAAGTTCAGCATAATGTCAAACATGAAGGTACCACTATAAACTTTCATAAATATTTCTATAATTTAAAATTGTCTTCTTGTTTGTTTTTTAAGCTCTTGAAACTTGGACATCGTGTATTGATGTCAACATCATCACGAGGCTCTGTAATGTCACAAAGATGTTTCAGTAGTACCAAAGCTGCTGCTAATAATGTTGATAGTGAAAATGGCATCAGTTTTCAATTAACTGATATACAAAAAGAGCTTCAACAACTAGCAAGAAAATTTGCTAGAGAAGAAATGTTACCTAAAGCTGCTGAGTATGACAAATCTATGGAATTCCCTTGGGCAGAACTAAAAAAAGCTTGGTCATTAGGTTTAATCAATGGCTTCATTCCAGAAAAATATGGTAAAAAAACAACTGATTAGTCTGTTTACAATAACGTTTAAAGCAACTCATATATATTTCAATTTTCAGGTGGGTCTGGATTAAAGTGCCTTGATGCCTGCTTAGTGACAATTGAAATGGCTTATGCGTGCACTGGAATGACTTTGGCTTTAACTGCTTCTGGTTTGGGTGTAAGTTGAATACAAGACTTTCCTTCTAAAGAAGATTTTATTAATATGCTGCTCACTAATTTAGGGCCAACCTGTTGTACTTGGAGGAAGTGAAGAGCAAAAGAAAAAGTATCTTGGGCGTTTACTTGAAGAACCGATAGTTTGTGTAAGTCAAATTGGGAGTTTATGATTAGTATATTTCCTGAGGTCTAATTATTATTATGTTCATAATTTTGTAGGCTTATGGAGTAACAGGTTAGAGACTAAAAGAGAAATACATATATGCATTTATTTATGTTTTTAAATGATAATTTTTATTAACAGAACCTGGTGCCGGCTCAGATGTAAATGGAGTTCAAACTAAAGCAGTGAAGAAAGGAGATGAATATATTTTAAATGGGAACAAGATGTGGATAACGAACGCAGGGATAGCCAATTGGTACTTTATCCTTGCACGGTTAGTTGAGATTTAAAATATATTTAAAGACCTAATACATAATATAATTTTATAGAACTGATCCTGATCCAAAAGCACCTGCTAGTAAAGCATTTTCTGGATTTATCGTTGAAGGTGATAGTCCTGGACTTACACGTGGTCGTAAAGAAATCATGATGGGCCAACGCTGCTCGGATACAAGAGGACTTACTTTGGAAGATGTTCGTGTACCAAAAGAAAATTTAATAGCTCGTGAAGGAGATGGATTCAAATTAGCCATGGGTGCATTTGATAAGACACGTCCTCCTGTAACTAATTATAAAATTTTTGCTTTTAAGATAGTAAAGAATATTTTTACGATCTGTATTGTTTTTAGGTTGCTGCTGCTGCAACTGGACTAATTCAAAGATGTGTAGACGAAGCTACTAAATATGCATTAGAAAGAAAGACATTTGGAACTCAAATTGTTCATCATCAGGTATATTTATTTTGCTCCAAGATATAGCATTTATTACATTTCTTTTTGTATTTGACCATATGTGCTCTACACAATAGGCTGTTTCATCAATGTTAGCAGACATGGCTATCAATTTGGAATTGTCTCGCTTAATTACTTACTTGGCTGCTTCTGAAACAGATAATGGAAGAAGAAATACATATTATGCATCAATTGCTAAAGCCATTTCTGGTGAAGGTGCAAATAAAAGTGCTGCAGATTGTGTCCAAATTATGGGTGGAAATGGATTCAATACAGAATACCCAGCAGAAAAATTAATGAGAGATGCAAAAATATTTCAGATTTATGAAGGAACAACTCAAATACAGGTAATTATTTAAAATGTGTATTCTAGTTTCATGTTTTATAATATGATGCAGTATTTTTTTAAAAATATTGTCTTTATTCAATTACAGAAAATGATTGTAGCTCGTGAATTGGTTGGTCGTCTTCAACAACAAATTATGTAAACGTCTTTTGAAAATAATAATTCTATTTTTTGAGATTGAATCAAGGATGAAAAAATAAATATAATATACTCTCTTGTGATTTATGCAATGACAATGGTTTATACACATAATTACTGTTCAATAATTAACCCAATGACTAAATTACTTTCATAACGCGTACACAATATGCATGTAAAAATCATAAAATTTGATATAACTTGTGGTGTTACGTGAATTTTATACTACATATATGCTTTATAGAAAACTCAAAATGATACGTCGAATCTAAATTGATAGTCGCATGAGTGAACTTAAGACCATTTCTCTTTGCTATTATTTTCAAACTTTCTTTTGATGGATGCACAATGAGAGTAATTAATGAACTCTTTATCCCTTAGTAGATTACGAACAATATAAACTCTTCTGTCTCAGCTTGAGGGGTTCACTCAGATACTCTCTGTGACAATATTACGTAAGAGTTCACACCGTTATTGTGTGAGAATTATATACAGTGAAAATAGTCATTCTAGTAATACAAGTACTCTATACAGAGTGAGTGAATTTAACAACAGCACATCAAAAACTGTTTTAATTGTCTTTTATTGAATACTTATATATCACATTTATAGTAACCTCAAGTAAATACCTTACAGATCCTTTAGTAGCCTTTAGGTAAAATTTAGTTCTCATTTTATTGCTAAAATTTGTTGTCACCTAATAACTGTATTCTCGTATAAACTTTGATATGCTAAAAGTGTCAAAGTAGAAATCGGCTTTGCTTTTAGAGAACTTCATCTCTCTCTCTCTCTGAAAGACATGATATTATTGACACAACAGAATAAGAGGATTTTCTCATCAGCTTACAGAGAGAGGCAAGTTGAGACGAAACAAGAAGTTTTACTGTCTTCTAATTAAAACGTATTCCCAAAACTCAAATATTAGACTGCTTTCTGAAAAATGTCGCATCATAAAATTTGAGTGTTAGTACTAATTGAAAAGTTGGTACATATTGAAAAAAAAAACTAAATATCTCTCCCAGGCTAATAATATTCTGTAGCATTTGAAACTTTTTTTACACTCTATTAAAGCTTCTCTTTTTTTTACAAACAATGAGAGATAATGACTACATTTTTTTAGTTTTTTTTTCATGAGACAAGCGGAAATATCTAAAGTTTTTATAAAGAAGACGTAATATAATGCATCGTCTCGTTATGAGAATTCTATAACAAGAAGGCCAAACACGTGTAACATTTGTCACATTCTGCATTAAGAAAATGTACCATTGATCTAATTAAAAAGGAACTATTAGTGTAAAGCTTGTGTAACTAATTTCAAGTCTTACAAGGTCATTCATTTCTCATATTATAATTACTTAAAATGTACTTTCGTCTGTTATAATAATAATAACTATAAAATTAGTTCCGTGCTACTTTCACCTTGCAGTCAAATGAACAGAGAGAGAGAAAATGAAACTCTGCTCTTTTGAACTTTTGACACATAATGTAGTTTTTAGTCTACCTTTGTATCAAGAGTTCTTAGAAACTTGAAAGAACCATTTTGTAGTAAGATCTTGTTGTAAAACTATTACATTATGAATTTATATGAAGAGGCAAAAGTCAGTTTCGCACGTCATTTTCTCTACTTTCTCCATCTCTCTGATAATATTTCGATATGACACCTGACTGACATTCCTCATCTCTCTCTCTCTACATATTTCACATTTTCATCCTATCAACTTCTTTATGTACCACCACCATGAGTATTGTTTTCAAATTTCTCTTGTGGCTGTAGTATATAGAGGAGTTGGTGTGCCTCTTTCTCTTTTCTGTCACACTGATGAGATTTCCTTTCAAATATGACATTTCAAATTGGTTTTTGAGATCTTCTATTCTCTCCTAATAATATACTATTGCAATTTCAATGTATTCTGGGAAGCCACCATCTGCTTATTACAGTTTTCCGAGTGACGTCATTATGCATAATGCAGTGGTATACCTCTTATTTTCGACCTCATATTTGAAAATCTGAATTCAAAAGTGTTCACTCACTCAGAAGTCGCTAAATATTTGATTTCATAATGTCTTACTTTTTCAAAATCTCTTCTTCTTCTTGAAAAGGAAAGTTGAGTGGAATTTGTGATATATAAAGTTGATAGAATGTGATGTGATGAGGAGTAAATTGCAATAGTTCATCATTTGATGGCAAAGTAGAGATGAAAATGAGTCATAGCTTTGAGTGAAATGGTCAATTGCGACGTTTATGACCACATTTCGTTGTCCTCTCTCCCTTTCGTTTTACTCCATAAAGAGAAAGTCATAAAAAACTCTTGCGTAATGGTCAGTCTCGTATTTTGTCATAAAGTTCAATATAATCGACTATACATTATTGACAACTAGAAAAAGAATCCAAGTTGTGTTGGTCGAATTTCATTTAATGTCAAAACCAAAATATAATTGCAATCAGTGATTTCAAGTTCAATAAAATATTTTTGGGGTATTGTAAGACAAAATAGAAGAATGTCTCGTTAATTTGCTGTTATTGTTAGAATATGATGATGATATCACTTGTAAATGAGAGGAAGTAACACCTTATTCATCTATTCATATTTTAAAACTGAAACATAAGTAAATAGTTTGGTAAGTAGTTTGGTCAGTAGAAGTGGTGGCAATATAAAAATTAGAACGGCGTGAGTGACTTTATCTTCTTGAAAAATTTCTTCTAATCAAATTGTTGATATCTTCAAACCATACAAATGGATCCAATGAGAGATAAAACTTCAGAGACAAGTAAGTTATACTAGAAATTAACAAACATTACTTTGATTTAGATAGAAATTAATCTAAATATGTTGTCTCTTGTCTGTGTGGTCACTAATAATTTTTTTCGAATGATATTAGGCATTGAGCGAATCAATCAGCTGTCCACTGATCTGACTGCAACAAAAGCTAGAGTTGCCAAATTGGAAGCTACTGTTGCAAATACTACTAATCAAGTTCCAGCAAATACTACCATTATTGTTAATAGGAGAAAACCACCACTTCCTACACCAAAAGTTGATGGCTGCATACAATGCGAAACTCTTACTGGACCAAAGTTGTCAGCACATAAACACAGTGCTCATTATCGGACGAAATAGTAATAAGAATTATTAAATATATTATTATTGTAACTGCCAAAAATAACCAATTTTATGATTTATTTCGTTTCAAATTCTATTTATAGTAACTGTCCTCAATGTGAAAGAACGTTTCCAGAAAAAAGACGTGTGAAAAATCATTTGGCTCAAGTTCACTTGATTGGTGAAGTTTCACCTAAAAAGAGAAAGACAACAAGCGAAGAATTGGTAGTCAACAAAGTTCCTCGTATTGCTAAGAATGTTGAAGTTGCAAATAATAATGAAGGATTAGTTCCAATGGTCAGCTTACCCAAAGGTATTTTATATTGTACAGTTGTTTTCCAATTCTTAAAATGTAACTGATGAATTTGGTTTATAATTTGAAACGCAGATCAAATCGAACGCCTTACCAGAAATTTGGCTAAGGCTACTCAATTATTGAGAGCTCAAAGTAAAAAAATTATTGCTTACAAAGAAGAGATCAAGAAATTGAAGAATTCAGCATCCGCTGCAAAATAATTATACTTTATACTTCTCATAATGTATGTGCTACATTATCATTAGCTAAATTATTTTCAATTATAATTACTTATTTATACATCATATCTGAAAAATACATATTGAGTTGTTAGCTGTTATAGTAAATAAACTCAAATAAAGTCATTGGCATTTTCGAAATGTGAAACAAAAATTGATGGATCTGTTCAATCAACTTGTAGCAATATCATTAGAATTGCAAAATATCAAGAAAATAGTTGAAGGCTTCGTTTTATTTTACGCCTTGTAGTATATTCATCAATTTTTTGCCTACAGATTCAAATTTCAATAAGAAAAGTTCCTTCTCTCTACTTTCCACAAGTCTCCTTCTTCTTCATCTTTATTTTGACTGGAGAAAACTGAAGAAAGGTAGCAGATGGTATTTATATGCAAGAAGTATGCCACTATACACATTCACATCTAGCATACAAAACTGAATGTGAATACTGAACATCAAAATAACTTTGGCTTTTCTTATTGACCACAGAAGGAAATATGGAGAGACGATCATTAAAAGCAATATGGGTCGAAAGAGGCACATAACTGAGAAATAGAACTTCTTATGTAATGTCACCTGCATTGCATCTCAACTCTCGCTCAGAGTGTAATAACATCCGCAATGAGCTTTTGTGATACTTCCATTATATTCCTTTCGAAAAACGGCAAAGGAGTCGTAAAATATAATTTGGTCATAAAGTGAAATCCTAATTAATCACATAATGGCTATTATGCTTTTCTTGGCTGAAAAGCAATATCTCTGCTTTTGCAATGATTCTGATTCTCTACAAAGTCAAACTGAAGAAGATGTATAGTTACTTATGTTAAAATAGTTCAAATAAATGAGAAACTCTCTTACTTAGAAATGTTTATATATTTCCTACTTGAGGAAAAATCGTCTTCTTATTTTTATTTTTGCTGATTGAACAAAAAGATTTTCAACAGTCACAATATAATAATAATCTTGTTGAAACAGAAAAGATGACATTTCATAAATCCTTTAGAGAAAATTGGACATTGTCCTGCAGACGTTAAAATCCTCATACTTTATTACTCTCGCTATTCTCTTCCTTCAGAGTTTTGTGAACGACTTGTGAAGGATTAAGTTGTTCATCCGAAAAATAAATGCTATCACATCTATGCTAACAAAAAACACACAATGTACGAATGTTTCGCTCTATATAATAAAATCGTGTTGTTTTATAGTTTTACAAACAAGATTTTTATGTTCCTCTTTTACAAAAATAATACTCCATTAAAATACAGTGGGCTCTGTCTATAACGTAATTCTGGGTAGAAGTCTCAGTCTCTAAAGGCTAGATATAATTGTCTATGTTAATACATTGCGCCAACTCTCTTTATATAACGAATTTGTCTATAACGAGTTAATGGTGTTACGCTATGGACAGAACTCACTGTGTCAAGAGAATTGGAGCGAACTGACATGACTTTGTTGACCACTTGAAATAAAAAAGCATTCAATGCTTCCTTCCTTCAAAAAAAGTTTTAAAGTGTCATAAATGGTAACTCATAAAATAAACTGGAGACAAACATCATAAGAAATATATATAGCTCAACACAAGTCAGTGCTCCTCTTCTATATGACATTTACGGTTGAAGAAACACATCACATCATTCATCGTTGGCAACTACTCAATTCTCACTAGAAGACTCCAATGACCAGCCACCACCAAACAATTATCTTTCTGCAACATTAGTTACATCGCTGACTCCTCAATTGTACATTTGGTGATCTAGTGCTTCTATATTTTATAGTAGGGAGAGAGAGAGAGAAGAAAAATATCATGAGATGAAACTATCAAACTAATTGTAAACGTGTCACATAGAGCTTTATACTAAAGCAGAATACAAAGTATATGAAGCTATAGCAAAATGTAATAATTAGATGAGGACAAAAACATTTTTCTCGTCTCATGATGCCCTTCAAGATAAAGTTCTTTTTGCTCTTCATCACGTCCTGATAAAAATGTAAGAAAGGACTTTGCGTTTTTCTTATCTTGTCTTGATGACTCAAAAGAAAAATTACATACGACTCTCATATATATATATATGTTATCATGGATTATGTAAGTTATATAATCGTATTGTCACTGAGAAGTTGTGTCGAGTGGAAGAGAACAACATTTGTATCTCTTAAATCCTTATGTCGATTTGTATTGTCGGGTTTAGTTTAGGAATTGAAGCGAAGTTTGTATATTTGTTATCGGTATTGATAGTGACATATTTTTCTATCCTATATTGTACACCTTTTGTTATTTTCGAATCTTATTTGACAATGATGGTGAACGTGATACGAATTTGAAATATTAGCTACGTGTTGGGAAGAGATGTGAGGATTTGAATTGAACCATCAATTTATGTTTGCTTTGAAATGCATAACTCAATGTGAATGTCAAAAAAATATTTTCGCCTTTGTGTTGATAATATTTTTCAAAATTCTTACCTAACTATTTGCATTTGATTGTAAATAAAGCTCAAATTCTACACTTGACATGTTTCAGTTAACAAAATTTTGTAACAAACTAGTTTGGCTGATAGGCAAATAAGAAGAAGAAACAAATTGAGAAATTGATGGTTAAGCTTTCCATGCTATATTGACTCTGTTTAGAGACAAAAGTGAGATGAGATTAAACGCGTATGGGATTAATCTTGTCTCAAACAAATCTTGAATTTCCCATGAGGCACTCCTTTACTACATCATCCACTAAAAACTAAGAGAGAAGAGAAAAAAATTCTCATTTCAGTTTACGTTCTTTTTCGAGTTCATCAAGTTGGTTGACGTGTGCTCAGTCAACTTTGACATGACTCTTGTCTTGAGTGACTTTACTTTATAGTATATAAACACCTTGACTAATATATACGGGGTTAAGTGAGATAAAATAAAGTTTCTTCTTTAGATTATTTTCTTTAACATCTTTTATTTTAATAGTAAAACAGCATCTACAGTTATGTGTGTTGTCATTCGTCTTAGCATAACATATTGCTTCAAACGTTTAAAAGTAGCATTTTTTAGTATTTTTTCAACAATGTAAAGTGTACACTATAATAATAGTAGTAGTAACAGTAAAGTGACTATATATATGTGTCGAGTGTAGACATTGTAAAGTTTTTATGTGCTGTAAATATTATTCATTTAGTAATCTATAGTCTTAATTTACATTTTCAACAAAAAACTTTTTACTTCTTCAGTTCACTTGAAGTTCCTATATTGTTACATTTATTCCATTACACAGTTTTTCTATATATATACATGTATTTACAATAATACAATATGCATTTACTTTCTTGCTCGGTTATATACAATTCACACTTTTACTTACTTACACAATATGCAAAAACTTGGAGAAAGTTCAAAACTTTCATTTTATTCACATTTGATCAAATACTCCAGTATGTCCAGAGACTTTCATTTCACCTTCTATAGTATATAAATTCTGTGTCTCAACTTTATTTTAGCTTAACCTACTTAACAACTTATGTAATACTCTTTGAGACTCATAGATAAATTTCATTACATACAGTATATATATATATATATTACACAATAGTATAGTAATACAAATGGAATTGTAGTCTCTCTTGTTCTGTCTTCATTTAGTCTAGTTTAGTTTTAGTATACTTTGTAATTCACACGAGTAGTTCATCTTCATTCATCACTCTATACAGTACTATATCCTTATGTTTTATTGAGGAATTTCTTCATGTTACTTAAATAGTAGTTGCGAAACTCTAACATAATCTCTTCACTGCTAGATATTTACAATAGTTACACAATATAGAAACACACAAGTTATTTGTTTCTTCATCGTGCAAAACTATAAACTATTTCATAATCTCTTGATCCAGAATTCTATCATCTCTATGATATTTTTTTAGTCGCATTGATATATAATTTTATGTGGTCACCTCTCTCATTTATGCACACTATGTAATTTTCTAATCATAAAGTTTTTGGGAAAGTATTTCTAGACACGATAAATACAACAACTTTTGGTGCTTGCAATTACTTTTCTTTTAAACAGTTGATTACTTTTAGAAAGATTATATCATCTCTCGTGCTAGAAAGTGAGTGAAGATTACTTAGTACATATATTGCTATTTGATGAAGCGTGAGCAGTAGTGTGCAGATCTCAAAATGCCCCGTAGTGTTAAATTCCATGAATTATTTTGTGCTAATTAGTATTAATTAAACAATAACAGTTGTGTGTAGATCAATATATACATATATATATATACTCTATTTTACTATAGAATTTAATTAGTGTTATATATTTCCAGGTAATTATTTTAGATTCCTCCTCTCTTTCATCTACGCATATGTAATATAGAACAGGAACAGTCTAAACTAATGTAACGTAAACAAAATTGAGGAGACGAGTATTGACATAAACAAGAGGATGAAATGTGAAACATTGGAAGCACATCTATTACCTAGTGCATGCTCTGGATCAAACTCGTTGACGACAACAGTTTGAAAATTGTTTTTATTACTACTCGTATTATGAAGAGGTCCCTTAGTATTTTTCTGTTGTCGTCTGGAGGAGCCATTTTCTAAGTAATTATCTCCATTGTGAGAATTTGATGAGCCTTTTGAGTACGTTTGACCATGAGCACTATTATGTGAATTACTCGTGCTTGTTGTAGAGCGATCAGAGTTGTGATTGACTCGATTACTATGAGAGTCACTATGATGATTGTGATGATGAGAATTTGATCCAGGACCACGAATGTCTTCAGCTTCATAGCCATCTTCAGCAACCAACTCATCATCATCGTATACGTAAACAGCCTTGTTTCTGCTAGAAGTATTATTTCTTGCTAGTTTCAACTCTGTATAAAGCAAGAGAGAGAGAGAGTTCATTTAAAGAAAAGTAATTAAGTCTCAACTTTTTCTAATGTAGAGAGTCTCTAATTGCCAATGTCATTTAGCATTTAGAGTGAAAGTGGAAAGAAAAAGTGGAAATGGAGGAAATCAAAGAGAGAAATGAAAAGTCAATCATGTTTGCATATCAAATCTTTTTATAGATCTTCAAGTGTAATGTTAGTAGGACAGAAAAGTAAATGGGAAATCATCATCATCAATGTGAAATGGCAATTTGTGGCAAAGAGTGTAAAGAGAGAGTCACTAACCATTTAATTTGACAACACTATCAATTTCACCAAGAGAGTTTTTCACAACGCAATGATAATTTCCTGCATCAGATCGTCGGAATTTTCTTATATGAAGAAGCATTGTGACTTCAAACATGGATCTGGTCAACTCTTGAACATCGTAGCGATCTCCTGAAATTATCATTGATCCTAAAAGTAGGAGAAAAGTAGAAATATGTTATTATTACACCATCATATTACATTTTAGATTGCTTTAAAATGCCAATGAACCATCTTATGTCACAAGCAACCAACATGCAGAGAGAGAGGGAAATAAGAAAATGGACAATAGCAAGAAGCAACAACTCTCAAAAAAAACAAAGTTGAAACATAAAAAATGTAACTAGCTTTTATTGGAAAATTTCTCAAGTGAATTTTCAAGTATGTATATAAAAAATTTATTTTATGAGTTTATAACATAGAAAAAGGACTCGACAAAATGAACAAGTGTCTCTGAAGGAATTTCCTGTTTATAAACACATTCCTCAAGTTGAGAATCTCAACGCATTTTTTCTTTTTCTTGCTACAGTTTATGAGCTACACACATTTTCTATGTAGCCATGTCGTAGGCTTATAAGTCTTGAGTTAAAATATGTTATGCGTTTCTCTTGTTGTCAGAGATTTCTCGACCATAATTCATCTTTTCTCTTGACTTCACAGCTTTATGTGGTAGTACTTACAAATAATGCTTATTACTTCTAAGACAAGTGAGACTCGTGCAATTTTTCTGATTTTATGAAATTTTTCTGACTTTATATTATGCTGAATCACGAAGTGTCTCTCAAAACTTGCAGAGTCACATATGTAACAGAGTGACACAGCAAAAAAAATAAGAAGAAAATGTAGGCTAAGAAAAACAAATAGACTACAAGACATATTACAGATACTGAGACAGTGAGACACTTTACAATTTTTAGACCAACATCAGCACACATATCGAGACAAATAAGAAGAAAATTTTTTGCAATTTCGTACTAGAGTGCAGAAGATCAGACGTTCTGTTCAAACTACCATGGTCTTTGATCCAAAAGTGAATACTCCTTGGATAGGCTTCCACTTTGCACTCTAATGTAACTTGAGATCCTATGAAAATTAAAAAGGATTTTAATTATTTTAAATGAAATGCATTGTGAGAAGAAGTGAGAGTCTGTTTTGTATATACCTAGTGGAGCAGCCACGAGTTGATTTGGAACGTGAATTACCTAGAGAGACAGAGAAGGAGAGGACTCAATAAAATGTAAAATACAACAAAAACAAAAAGTTGAAAGTACTTACCGGGTGAACTGTGCAGAGAAAGTATAAAAGAAAGTACAGATTAATTTTTGCATTTCCACCCTTTAGCATGTAAAACTATGAGATATAGTAGATATACACACTGTGGTATATGACACTTTAGAGATTGCTTTTATGCTAACCTAAAAGACTCAGGTTTTTGAACCCTAATACATATCTACGAGATTCATTAATTCCAAACTGTTAAACTTTCATTTAAGCAATTTTTAAGAATTTTAGAATAAAAAGAAATGAATGGCGTTGAAGTACGACTTTCAATACAGCTCCAAAATCATATTTTAAATGCAATTCTAGTAGAATATGAACCTTTTGAGTATCACAAAATTCTGTCTGAAAAACGTGAGCTTCTCCTTGTAAGTGAAAGCCTATGCTATATTATTTTGTCCTACGAAAAGTTACCCTTCTTGCTACTCACCCAACAACTTCTAACTAAAGTTTCCAACTTCTCATCTTATATGTCGCTTCTAATGCTTTCTCTTTCTTTCTCTACGTCCCCTAAGGTAAACTAAGACACTTGCAATGAACTCAAATTATGCATTGGAGATTTGAGTAATTAATTTTGTCCTGTTCGCCTTGTTCTTCTCTTCTCTCTTCTCAATGTGACCTTCTTCTTCTTCTCTTAGTGTATAAAAGTACTTTCTATTCATAGCTTTTCTCTCATATATTCCTCTGAAAAGTTGAAACATTGAACTAACACTTGAAAATTTCAAAGTTTCTACACAAGAAGCAATGAAGGAATTCTCAAACCCCTAAAGTCTACTCTCTCCTTTCTCAAATACTTTCTCTTATAAAGCTTTAAACTTTACCTTTCTCCCTCATTAGATGATAAATAATTGATCAAGAATACTTAATGGTTAAACGAGCAGCGAGTCTTAAAACTCAAACCAACAAATTAGCCTCAAGTTTCAGTTGTCTCATAAAAAAATCAACAGTTCTCTACTTTAACACTCTATTGTGAGACCTTAATAGCCAATAGTTTAGATCTTTAAAGGAAATTGAGGGATAAATATTCATATTTGTATCTTTACTATACAACTCGAAATGTGACAATTCAGTTGAGTGCTTTAGTCGAGATTTGAATGAGTCTGTTGTATATAAATGGCTTATGGACTTTTTTTATGTGAGTGTTACAATGTCATATCTTTATCGTCGTAAAGTCCACAAAAAATACTCAACTTCATGTAGTAAAGGCACTCAACCCAAAAACCGAAAAGTGATCTGAGCTATAAAGCCGTTAACTCTTTGAAGGAGTATAAAAGTGCATAAAAATGTGAAATGACAAACATAACTCATTCACATTACAACTATAGAAAAAAGACTTGGATATAAAAATGTGCAGTGAGATTTGCTTTTTTTAAACTCACACCATTTTTGCGTAGTAGAGAAAATTCCCCTGCTTTGAAACGCTCACACATATGTAAATTCTCAAGGGCAATAAAATCCTGTTTCAACTTTCAAGGGCAGTTTGTAGATATTATATCTATGTATGTTATATATGTATATGTAAAATTTGGACAATTGAATTTTCAATGTCATCTTCTTTAGAAGGCCACTTTACATTCATTTGTAGTATTTTCTGCTATCAGTTGTTTGAAACAAGTTGTTTTACTCTGATTATACTAATTTGGTATGCAGTTGATAAAACAAGAGTATAAAGTTTCAAGCTGTTTCATTACAAAATATGGAGAGTATATGTATCATCATCATTGGTGCAATGCATCAAGAAATAAAGTTTAATATAATAATAAGCTACTGTTGCTCAAAATGATAAAGTTGCTCAAGTTGCATTGCAGTTTAGAGCAAAGAAGAAAAGGGGAAAGTGTACATATAAGAAAGTGTGGGTGAGAGCAGCAGGACATTGAGTTGTGTATAGTTTTGTGATTTTACCAGAAAGACATTATTAGACCTTATATAAAAGAAAATATATAATACAGTAATACATATGTAAGACTAGTTAGCAGAAGCGGAAGAAAGTAATTTCGGGGAAAATGCGATTTAACGACTCATTTCTCTATCCCTTTTGCTTTCTCCCTTCTTACGACATTTTCACTCCTTTTAGTCTAATACATAAGGACGAAAGAGAGAGAGAGAGCAACTTTTCTTCAAGACTTTATTCTTGTTGTCTTTCGAATCATTTAATCCTTTGCGTAACGATTTCTCTATTGCTAGGCGCTCTATATAGCAAAAAGTATAGTTCTATATAATATACACATTCTATAAACTCAAGGACTTTGCTACAATGAAATGAACAATGGACTACATATGAACTGACTAACTAAGCTACATGTGTGTTTTCCCTTTTACAAACGACCAAAAAAAGAAAATAGGGTTATATAGAAATATAGTGGGAAGAATATAAATGGACTTTTTTGTACTAGAAAGTAGGAAATAGTTTTTGACTTGTTCCCTTGAAATTGTTTAAATTGCTCCCATGAGAAATACACAGTTATGAATTGACTCAGTTATTGTATCATATGGATCTTTCTGCTAAAATAGAGCTTAAGAAAGAAGAAGAAGGCAGACGATGAAATAATAATATATTTTGTGCTAGCAATGTCAATGTCAATAGATAGAATTATGGGAAACCACAACTTTCACTAGGAAAATTATTAACTAAAATTATCAATCTTGCCCTTTAATTTCTACAATGATGCTCATCCTTATTATCTTAGTTTACAAATCATGTCATTAGCTTTTATTATAAGAGAAAACTAAAATAGTCTATTGAAATTTGAACTCGGCTCATTGCCAATTTATGAATGTGGCCACAAAACAAGAAGAGGAAAGATGATGATGATGAAGAAGAGTTCAAACACATTAGCGTATAACATGTAGCTACTCACTTAGAGAAGAAGTGAAAATGTCATTATGTCTACAAACTTGAGTTGATTTTCTTCTAAGGTTCCTTTTTGAATTGATGTCATTTGATATTCTCTCTTCTTCTCTACTTCTCCCTTCCAATCTCTTGAATGGAGAGAAATCAGACATTTCCACTTCAAACCTCAAATCAAAACTCTCTTTCTCATCACCCCTTTTCCTATTATCTGACCTTATTATCTTCAACTCAAATCTAAATGACATCAAATGAAGTGAAATGCAACAAAATTACATTCAGAGTCATTCTATACATAATGACACTTTTGCTACATTAGTCTGTATAAAATATTTTTAGTAGCTACATTAGAATAAAAAAATATGAAAAGAGTTGACATGAAAGTGAAAGCATTTTGTGATTTCAAAAGCATAAAAATACGTTTATGTATTTTATATGTAAATGTGCTTCCCTCACTCAATTTAGAATTTTTTTATCCTAATCGACTCAATGACATTTCTAATGGGCTCTACTTCTTCATATCATCTTTTGATCTAATGCGATTATGAAATATAGGAAAAAAATACTTACAGTGTACAGAGACCTGCAATCAACAAGACACGTTATATAAGAATTCATTATTATTAGATGTTATGCATTGAGAATTAAAATATAATACCATTATTCTTTTCGAGATTGCTGGAGGAATTCCATTACTTGCAATACAGAGGTAGCTTCCCATATCATTTCTTGAGATTTTATGAAGTCTCAGCACATTGCCTTCAAAAGTTGTAACTGCAATACAAAAATAAAGTTCATCAAACTAGATGCATGGCTTCATATAAAGATAATAAGTTTTCCTCCCATTCCATATTTCATAATATTATGCAATAGTAATGCAACTCAATGCAAACATCTGCGGTTAAGTATGTCTCAATGATTTCTCTTTGAAAACCTCAGAATGGAAGTTGCATTGTCTATTTTATGACAGGGGTTGCTATCAATTTCAGCTATTACCTTTCCATTACATTCCTCTTTCGTCTTGTCATCATCATTGAAACTGAGCTCAAAACCTGTCTATCACTCTCAAACTTTTTCCTTGCAGTTGAGTGGAGCTGGGAAAATGTGACAGAAAGATGAGAAGGGATGAAATAAAACACGAGAAAGGCCGACCTCAATACACACTTCTATGTTTATTCACTCTATATACACCTACAATTTTGTCTTAGAGAGAGAAGAGTATCATATCACAAGACTAAGAGACAGAAGAGAGAAAGCTTCAGGATTACTCTTTTGATCCCACCTTAAGCTGTCACGAAAAGCAAACAAGTCGCTGGTGGCATTTTGAAAGAAGAGTCTATTGATTTAGATGTATTCTGTAGTTGCTTATATCTCCTAACCTCAAAGAGAACTTCCGGCTTAAAAGTAAATAGATATAAATGCAGATGATGTGGTTAAAGGTCGCGTGCCAATTTAGTATTTCGTTTATTGGCTACGACATATAGGAAAATGTGTTGGCTTTAATAGCCTAAGGTTGCTTTAAGTCAAGAAGAGGGATATATAGAATAACACTTGAGTTGAGAGAGGTGATGAAATCTATAAAGCTTATAGGAGTTGTAAGAGCCTCCAGCTATCTATAAATTATATTATCCAGATTCAGATGTCAAGAGTGAACTCAATTGTGAAACAAAAGTGTCCTTATAAAGCTATATACGGTATTTCAATAAAAGAGAAAATAGGTTGAAGGAAATTTGAACTGGAAATCGTGCCAATATGTATTGAATATTAAAATGTGATATACATATGTACATACAATAAAATCGATTTTTAATCCTTGCCAACTTTTACAATATAATTCTACAATTCTTTCTTCAACAAAATGACGCAATAGATTTACCACTGAATTCTTTTTTTATAATTGTTATACTACGTACGATTTGACCTAAATACTCGTTTTCAATTATATAAGGCAACATCGTATACAGACTAAGCCAATTAGCGAGAAAAATGTCTCGAGGAAGAAGATACATTAGGTAATTAGCATACAATAGCAATATATATAAAACATACTATACGACTCTAATGTAGTCGTGTGGGTGAAAGTGACTGATTATAAATGAGTAGTAGGAATATCAGAGAAATTACTCACTGAAAAGAAAATTTAGCTTTGCCTTTTCATTTGCCTTTTTCTAACCCCTTTAAGCCATTATGTGATCTCTTGGGCTCCTGCACACGATTTGTTTAAATTATTCTTCTCCTTCCTTAATGTGATTCTTTAGCAGTAGTCAAAAATGTTGAAGGTATTTCTTATTATATAATGCTACTACAACACACAATAAGTGACAGGAGAAAAAAAGGAGAGATGGATGAAGTTAATATTTAGGGATTAATGAAGCGTAGGATGAAATGGCATAAGTAAGTCAAGTGAATTACAAAACTTGACTCACTTTTTCTTCTCTCTTCTCTTCAACTTTCTTAGGTTACACACTGTGTGGCTTTATGTATTAAATAATATCAAAATTCTTTTTGGATTCTTGCTCTTTAGATTCTTACTATATACGAGATCTCTCAATATTGAACTTGGAAGTTGAAGAGTAAAAGCTGAAGAAGGGAGAGAGTATACAGCAGCACACGCATTGCAAAACAAAGTCATAAATTTCCATTTTTATGTAAAGACGCTCTTCTACAATCTACAGCAATGCTACACTCTACGCATTCACGTAAAACATAAGGAGAGGAAGAAGAAGAAGGAAAGGAAGTTGAGAGAGAGAGAGAGAAGAAAATGTACATAATTCTGTACAAGTTTTGTCTTTTGTTTTTTACTCATGCACATCGGGCTATATGTAATAAAGCCAAAAAAATGTCTAAAGGAGGAAAGAAAAAAGTCATATTGACAATTGAGAGCTAGGGTCTTTCTTTTACGTTTGAAGCTAAATACCAGGGCGTTTCATATCGCTGATTTTTATATATGAAACGTGAAGTTCTGTATATATATGTAGAAGCTTAGCAAGAAGAAAGATCCTTTCATTATTCCGACAAAGTCTTCATCCTAGCTCAAATTCATTGAAAATCGATTGCCAAATTGAATTCTTATGTGGATGACTAGGCAAGAAGATAGTAAAAAGCCAAAAAGAGGAAAAGTGCATTGTCCGGTCTATCTGAGTTTCTCAAAGTTTCTCAGGAAGTATACTATATATAGTAGTGGTTTAGTTTATAAACTAGAGTGTATAGTATGGTATACATTTTTTAAAACTTCGACATAAAATGACATAATATTTCATTAGAAACTTTTGTGTAATACGATGATCTAAAAAAGTTTTTTTTAGTTTTAGTGACATTGATTAACTTGAATATACATATCATCAAAACTCAATGAAGTGTATGTTTTATTTTATGTTTTTGGGAAGATAAAATGAGATGTAGTTAAAAGGTCATTTAATGCAGCTGCTCTTATTTCTTACCTTGAGTTTTGCTTGTGCCACTTGGAGACTTGAGTGTAATATTAAGTCCATTCTCTCTTTTCCAAGAGATTGCAGGTTGAGGGTAGCCTTTTGCACTATAAACAAAAATTAATATCTCAATCAATTGTGTAAAGAAAGTGCATTTTATCTTGAGACCACTCACTTGCACATTAGTTTCACTGAACTACCTTCAGGAGCCATGAGATCACCAACCTAAAAATACAACAAATTATTATATAGTTGAAATTGTTAAAAGGCTTAGAACGTACTGTTTCTTCTGGTATGAAATCTGGTGGAATAACAACTTCCAAGTTGGCAACCTGTAAAGGAAAAATAAATGTCACGTTCTAAAAGGTTTCCAATGAGAATTTATTGCTCAACTCTCACCTGACTTATCATAGGATCAGAATTGATTTGACACATGTACTGACCACTATCTTCTTCCTTAACACCTTTAATATGAAGATTCCACATTGTGTGATCAGTATGAGATACACTTACTCTAGAATTGTGAGTTATGACATGAGTGTGAATTGCCTGTTTTAATAAATCGCAAAATTAGACTCAATTTAAATATACACATCTATTTATGAGAGTATGTGTATATCGTACTTGTATAGCTTTAGAATCCGCTCGCACCCATCCAACCTAAAAAAATTAAAATTAATTACACTTTGATTTAAACAAATCACGTACAAATAAAAAACATATTTACGCAATATTTCAAAAAATTCACTTAGCCAAAGTGAATATTACTTAGCATTTCTAAGTCTTTTTTAGTTGTGTTAAAGTACATATCTTGTTCCTTGCTATCATCTACTTAGTATTCTAAAGTTACTTCCAGTAAATAAATCTCTTCCATTTTTACTCAAGTTAGCTTTCCTCCCTTCTTTCTATATATGAAAATCTTTGGAAACCGGCTGTTGCTCTCAGAGTGTGGAAAGCGTATCTTTTCATCTTTAGCCTAAAGCCGTATCATCTTGTCTTACAATCTTCTTCAAATCCACACTAGAGATTCTCTACTTTCTATAAAAAGGTAGTAGGTAGAGAAGCCAGGGGCACATTGAGAAACAAGCTTTAAAGTGTCGTTGACATGATATCACTTTACTCTCTCTCTCTCTCTCTCTGTAATATGTGTACATATGTAATATCACCATTTGTCACAGTGGTATTACAAAAGCTACTTTCTTTTCATGTAAATTTCTCGATAAAATGTTCACGTGTTAAGAAATCAAAATTGGGATTAGACTTTCTAAGCTTAGAGAGAAAAAACAAATCCAAATTCTTATTTCCTTAGTTTTCAAATTTCTTTTCTCCAATTTCTCTCTCAAGAAAATTCTTCCATTTAGATTTTGACCAATGTCTCCTGTCAACTTCCAACAGTTTTTTTTTTTACTACAGATGGAATTCAATCAAAATCATTTTTTCTTTATATGCTTACAAATGTGAATTGTCATCTTGCATAATAAATGGTGATGTTGAAGGTTGTACATGAATTCCATATGAGTAGTGCTCAAGTATTGTACTATAAAAGTAAAATGTTTTTCTGTCTCTCAATACAACAAATACGTCTTGATCTATTTTTCTCGCTTCCTCATACAATTGTATAAAAAGAAACACATGTTGTCGACAACTACAACAAGCATTTCTCTTGAGCTAGAAACATTTTTGCGACATGTTCCTTGGTTGGCTACTTACAGAATCTGTGAAGCATGGCAAAGATGAGTATATAGTACGTAGAGAACGCATGTAGTTTCTTCTATCATTTATTACGCCAGTTGTCAAGATTATTTTTTTTCTAGTACTCATTCTTCATAGCGGCAAATGGGTTTCTTGGAATAAAAAATCTTTCCACTTGCTTCAAGAGTCTACGACATAATGTTAGTACTTGCATAGAAAAGAGAAGAAACAAACAAGAGTTAAGAAAAAACGCTGTTAAGAAAATATCATAGTCGACACTCTCTCTCTACTACTACATATATAACTTTTATACTTGAAGAAAGAGAGAGAAAGGGACTAGAGATTCAGGGGAAATGCAGTTACAGAACAGGAAACTATTTGGTGGTGTGGTGATCTGCTCTTTTTGGTAGTGGTGGCAAAGAGTGAGACAACAGTTGGTCCTTTTTCTCCATTGGCATCTAAACGATGCTTGTGCTGCTCTTGAGTACATGAACTGAATTTTAACTTTCTCCAGATTTCCTCTTTTCTTTTCTTTCCTTATAGTTTGCATATCATCTCAAGACAAGCAGGTTGCTAGCATTGCATTATCTATTGTAGAATTCACTTACAAGGGAATGATACAACATCGTAAACGCCGATAGTACAAGTTTAAAACAATACTCTGTCTACCAAAATTAGCATCATGAAAATCAGCATTTGTGATGCTATATCATTCCCTTGTTAGCTTGACTTCTGTCTTAAGTACGCTATTTGCAACATAACTTTTCCTTCGAAAGAAGATGAGAGTATAGGACGCGTAGTAAACTTACTTATATGCATATATGTAGATTTTTTCTACTACAACACACCGGATGTATAAGAGAATGTAATACATGTAAAAAGTCTCTAATGTAATATCTTGCTCAGGTGTAGTATGTATGTAATATGCACCAATAGAAAATAAATGCGATCGAAATATCAAAAGTTTCTACTATACTTCTATACTTATGTTTCTCACTAGAATATAAAAAAGGCAATTCTAAATTTGAATGTCGAGTGTCACAAGAGAGAATAGAAAAAAAAGAATTATACGATAAAAATTACTCCTATGCAAAACTTGCATTGCATATAGTTAGAGACGTATAAGATAGTATAGTTGCAAATATTTCATGTTTTATTGTCATGTCACACGACGTGATTTAATATCTTTATGCATTGTAGTTGTGACTAGACTTGCAAGTTCTAGAAATGAGATTGTAATGAACATAAAGTATAAATGGGAATCATATATATTATTGAAAGCGACAGGAAAGGATGACATTCTCAGGTATAATTGGAATGTAGTTATGTAACAAGATAAGTTGAGTTTCCAACAGATGCATTACATTGCAGCGTATAAACATTGGAAAATTGAATATGATATTGAATACAGATTAGTTCTGAAAACTTTCTACCTGCTACACATGATGATGTCATGGGCGAAAAAAGAAAACTATCGTATCGTCACCAGTGTAAAGAAAGTCTGCTCAAGTAATCACTGACGACCGTTTATGGTAATATCCCTTAAAGAGAGAAATGACAAACGACTGTGGAAAAGAGTTTGGATCATTTATTTCATCTAGCAGATGTTTTCACTTCAGACTTTATACTTTGTGGGTACAAGTTTTACATTTGGAGAAGAAAGTGTGCAAAAAGATTTCATTCTCTCTACGCATTCTACATAAAGTAACTAAAGCTATAACCATTCTACTCACATTTGAAACATTGAAAATGCTCAAAGTAGTTTTGAAACTCTGTTTGAATAGGAATAGTCTTCGACAACTACGACTGTCGTTACGAGTGAAACTAATGTGTACACTTGGCGTCGTTTTCAACTCACCACCACTACTAGTAAGAGATTTTCTTCTCTCTCTCTCCTACAAATGATATGATGACAAGGACAAAACCATTCATTTTCCTCAAATTCAAAATGCTCGTTTGTAATAATAATCATATCTAATCATTTGCTCACAGAATCTGCTTTCATTCTACACACCTTGCTGCTCGAAAGAGACTTTGAAGTATTCAAGTTTGCCAAGAGATTTAAACTAATCTTCCTACTTGTCATCGTATTACGTCACTTCTCTTCCTACTACTTATACACGTAGACATTTTATAGGCGAAAATGTCATTGGGAGATTTATTTGTAAAAATCTTTAGCTAGTTTACTTCCTGTCACTCAAAAAAACTTACTCGATATCCACCGAGACCTCGAACTCTGCAAGTGAACAGAGCGTCACGGCCTAAGACGACAGTAAGATTCTGTAAAGGCTCTGCAAATTCTGGTTGGAATTCTGTGACAGCTCCTCCATCTGAAAAAAATATTAAAAAATTGAGTATAATTATTAAAATATTATTTAATGTAGACTGCAGTAGTAGTGCAAACTACAAATACGAGACACAGGGCCAAGGTTAAATAAATTGGATGAATTTTGAATCTGAGAGAGTGCAATGTAAGATGTAGATTATCTATTGAGCATAGGGTTGAAAAAGTTGAAAATGCCCCCAGCAGATATTGTATTGATTTATTATCACATTATCGACCAAGTCTTAAAACGCAACGAGGAAAAAAGAGTTGATCCAAAGATTTTCAACTTTGGACCAAAAACTTTGGAATGAAATGAAGAGAAAAAGTAAAACTATGCACTAAGTGAGTTCAATAGTTCAATGTGTTATAATACTATCTACTGTTTTAAAGCTGCAAGATTTCATTATACAACTTATGGGGAAATGATGATGAGAGCAGTCAAGTGTGCAAGATAAATGAAAATTCTGCTAATGTTCTACATTTACTAGTATATGCTATTTATCAAATATGAATATAGAAAAAAATATGAGAAAAAGGAAAGAAATTTCCCATAATGAGCTCTTCTATTCTTTTACACATTACATATGCATTAGTCTACAGCACATATCTCTGAAATTGAGTTGAAACCTTCATCCGCACACTTTTCTATCTCCTAATAAACAATCTTTGCATTTGAGGGTTCTCCATATTTCTATGCCAGTATCAGACTCAAAAATCTCATCCTCAACCACAAAAATCAAATCACCGTCAGAGATAACAATCGTATCATGATGCCAAAAATGTTTAAATGCTAATGAAGATTTCTGTATTCTGTATTCTTATATACTCATGTCATAAACATTATTATTATAGTGGACTACTATCAATTGGCAAAGAGAATTGAATTCTACATATGTCACAAAATAAATTCAACAGTAATTGAGACAGTAATGGAAATCTGTTTAGAATCAATGCCAAAAAAGGAAAAATATTTATATACATATGGATTTAGGTTAATCCTTGCAAATAGAGTGTAAAATGTATATACAAGACAGCATTAAATAATAGCGTTGTATAGCCTTCAGTTTGTGGGTCAAATAAAGAGAGAGAGCGGCAATATTGCGCTATTGGTTTATTTACAGAATACCATTTGACGTTTGGTCAACTCATTTTGCTACCTAAATGACGACTGTTGTACACATTAAACTGTTATGTCAAAGCTTTTATGGAACTAGCTCTACACAAACAACGTGACATAAATGACATCATTTTGTTGACCTTATTACTTCATAGTCTTTCAGTGTAGTAAATGTGGTGTGGACAGATTTATGAACAACTTCAGTCTAAAAGCCTTGGAGAAAGAGAAGAGCTAGTGAGTTGACATCATATGTTATTCAGTGATTCCTTGGAAAACCCTAGTTATGTACTTGAAGAGGTTTTGTTATTTCCGAAAGGACTTAGAGCAAAGTCATTCATTTCATTCATGAACTCTTGTAATAAAGTGACAACAAAACAACACTGTAGACTTTTTAGCCTTGTTTATTTTTATATGTTTCACTATATTTTTTTTTGCTGGAGACGTAGTACAAAAAACAAAAAGAAATCGTTTGCTTAAAAGCTACTATACTTATTTCTACTTCTTTTTAGTCTAGCTGATTTGGAATTATTTCAACCAGAAATTTACATATGCATTTCTACGCAAATTATATTATTCTTCACAGTTATCTCTTCCCTTCTTTGAATAACGCTAAGAAACTTTAGATAGTTTGATACTTCTTTTCTCTCTCTGATATTATCATACAAAAGTCCAACTTGAAAATCTGTAAGATGGTTGAAGAAGCATTTTGTAAATTACTGAGAGAGGAAGTGAAATAGCGAAAAAGAGGACATAAAAGAAAACTGTTTAAGTAGCTCTGCATGTGATATAGAAGAGTGAAGGAAAAGAAGAGTTTACACAGTTTATTATTACTATGTACTATATATAGTACCACATTGTAGGAAATAGACATCATTGCCACCACTCTTTGTATCATTGCATTGCTACTGTCACACTTTAGTGCAATGTACTCGTCTCTCAAGACTTTAAGCTGTAAGGATAATTTAGTATACTTTTCCATTAGGAGGATTGATTCTTTCGTGACCAATGGTATGAGTGTACAACTTAAAAGAAAACCGAAACTAAAACTTTTTTCGTCTTCTTCTCCTGTCTCTCTCTCTCTTCAGAATTGTCTTGTCTCTCCCTTTCTCTCTTAACATCCCTCTCCTCATCTTCTTTCACTTTCTTTACATTTTACGGGCCACAAGTATCACTTTCTCTCTCTCATCGCATCTATACTGAATTCTGATACAATATACCGATATTTATAGCTTACGTAGAGAGTCTCAAGTTTTTTTTGACTCGTGAGTTTAATAGTGACAATAGACATAAGATTCATAAATAAATATGCATTTCAGAATTACTTTCATGCTAACTCTCAAATGTTATGCAGAAAATTGAAATTTTGAGTTGAAAACGCAAAAGTTCTTCGGTCTTTCTCAACTTTAATTCTGGAATCTGATTCTATATTTTATCATGGATCTTCTATTGAAATTTTGAAGCATAAAACATGAGCTTCTCTCGCTGCAATGTAATGTGCACCTTCAATGCAGTGATATAAAAAGTCCAATATTACTACGGATATTGAACTGTTGTTGGCTACTATCTAACAGCCCACTCTCATATCATAAAATGATGCAATACTAACATATTTATAGCTGTAAAATACGTAGTATTCCATAATCCACTCTTTGAGCCGAGCTTATCCTTCATCCTACTCCTTATATTATAAATAAGAAGAGAGACAAACACTCAACAATATTAAACTGAGAAAATCTGCAAGAGTAGAGATTAAAGTTTGAAAAGTAAAATATGAAATACAGATTTGAAGATAACGCCAAAGACGTCAAAGTGAGTGGCAAGGAATATAAATATAATGAGATGAAGCAATTAAATTATATATTAAGACAATTAGAGAATAAGAAACTATAGTACACAATGACACATTTCAATTACAAGCCGTCTTCTTAGAAGAGAGTATTTCTTTGCAAGCAAAATATAATAAAGTCATAAATCTTGAATAGATTTCAATATTTGAGACTTCTCTTCTTTACATTCTGACGTTTCTCTTCTCAAAACTGAACCTATTAGATAAACTTGTATACTCAACTCATTTCATTTGCATTCAAATATTCGATTATATATCTTTCTATGCATTGTATACATTGTGTACAATATTCGAATATTTCTCTGCATGTAGCATCAGAATAGCAGTAGAGAGTGGTGATGATGTGTTAGAGTAAAATAAGCTTCGGATATACAAATATAATACAAAGCTCTAAAATTGGATCAGAGTTATATATTCTTGACTCTTCTTTTCTCTATGTATTTTCTCTCATCCTCTGTTGCATCTTTCTAAAAAGGATTTCAATTCTCCATTCTGAAATTCTCTCACTCTCTCTTCCCTTCTTTTTGTCGTTTCTCATCTATTTCTCTCACATATTATACTTTCCTACTATCTTCTCTCTCTATTTCTCAAGAATTTGACTGAGTTGAGTCGAAGAAACTCTCTTGTGAGAATCTTATTCTATATATATACATTCGTTTTGAATCAGTTTTCAACATTTTCTTCTACTTCAAGGCTATGAAGATATATTCGACGGACTCAAAGTTTTGGAAATTACTTTGAGAGAAACAATAGAGAGAGGCAGAGAGCACGAGGTGTAAAAGCTTTTCTTGACACTCTGAATACTCTTCTTCCCAATTCTCTAAATCCTACTGTAAATACATAGAAAAGTTACCATTATACATTTCTTCTTCTTCTGCATAGTTATGTAACTGCTGTAGAACAGTGAAGATCTCAATAATACACTTGTCTCTACAAATTATGAGAAGATTGAGGATAAATTAGCTTGCATTAATTTCCTATGTAGACTCTCTCTTTCTCTCTCTCTATAAGAAAAGTTTAAGACTCTACTCAAAGTATTTCCTTGTCTTTCCATTGTATTTTCTTCTTCTGATTCTCTACTGCATTTATATAATGCATCCAGCTACTTATGTCTTAGTGAAATGTCTTGATTAGAATTCTCAACCTCTACACAGAATTCTTAATCAGGATAAGAAGAACTTCTTCATACCAGAGATGCAAAGAGTAAAAACACACATATAATTTATAATATTCCCAAGGTTGACATAAAAAAGTGCATTTTGAAATAAGCAATTTTCTCTCATTTCTATAATGAGCTTCATTTTACATACATACATAATTCTTCTTACAACTCTCTTGTCAACATTTGCATTAAAAGTACAATGATGTTCACAACATAAGAAAATGAATGAAAAGCCTCAGCATTAATTTGACTTGTGGCAGTTTCTCATTTGAAAAGAGAGAAGTGGGGGAGAGAAAACACAGATGAGTCTTTGGTTCGTTGACTTTGCGACACATGAGTTGCTTCTCATTACATCTTTTTTATACTATACATAAGAGATTCTGTTACAATGATGTAAAGAGAGGATGAACTCTCTCTCTCTCTTGCTTTGGTTCCTTTTGTCTCGTTTTTTTTCTTTTCATTCTAGTAAAAAAAAGTCTTGATATAGTACTAGAGACTATTTTCTTGCTCCTTGAGAAAGAATCACATTTATTTCCTTTTTACGCTTCACAACGACACGACACAATCACTATAGTATAGAGATAGAGAGAGTCTCGTATTTCTTGCTTTTCAAAATGAAATGGCAGCAGTGACAAGGAAAGAAAATGCCTTGAGACACATTTGCCTTTTCTCCTTCCTTGTTTCATAGTTAGTTTTCATTTCAGTTGGTGCTACTTAACTTATGACTGTGACCAATGAGTCTCCAGCTGAATTACAGCAGTTAGAGTTCAGTTAGTAGAGCGTATAGAAAAAGAAAGCAAAAATACAAATAGCAACTCTCTTTACGACATTATAGAAGAAAGGAGAATGAAGTAAAAGACATTATAGAAGAAAAATAAATGACAAGAATCTGAGAGCTATCAAAAATCTCTTTTCCCCTAAAGTACTTCTTAATGCTAAAAACTCTTTGTGGCTCTGTGGTCACAAGTCACAAGTCAAACATTTAAAAGGACACTTGAAACTAATCAATCCTGTCCGCAAAGACTAATACAAAAATCCATTTCGTCTCTAGCATTCATTTCAATTATATAGAAGAGGTCTACTATAGCTGCAGTTAAGTAGAGGGAAGACAATTTACGAGAATCTAAATGAAAATGGAGATAACAAATCTGTACGCTTTCTCTCCTCCTTGTCCTTTTCCTAATTTAGACTATAGCAACTTAGTGTATAAAAGAGTATAGTAAGCAATTAAAATGCGTAAGAGTGTCATTGCTATGGGCGTCATTAGCATTCGTTCATTCACTCTATAGCTATATATATATAGCTAGCTGTTGTCGTCAGGAAAGGAAGGATATAAACGCATATTGTGCATTTGGATAAAGCAAAATAATTATCATTATATTCTTACAGCTTCATTATCCATTTTATACTTTAGAGCGTCAACGTATAGTTATCTATACTAAATATAAAACAGAACGGTAGCCAAAAAGTTGTGAGTAAGTAAATTGAATTGATTTATCTGTTGTATATGCTGCAAATAATTGAGTAGCGTGACATCAGCGACGTAATTAGCTCTATTTTATATATGTCGATATGGGCTGCATTTAAAAAGCGTAGTGAGTCCATTGCACTTTGAGTTTCAATGTCAATTGTTTAAAGCTGCGCAAAATATGATAACGCCATGCCACTCACTAGACCACAATATTGAATTGGATAAAATGTCCGTCCAGAGTAAAGCTTGTTATATTCTTCTATGGACATAAAAGAGGCTCAATGTATTACTCTTACCTTCTCTGTATATATAATCATCATAGTATTTTGTACACACCAAAGCCATATTGTAATATAGAGAAAAGGCACAAAAAAAAGGTTTCGAGAGAGAGAGAGAGAAAAGAATAGTGAAAGTAAGTCTCAAAGGTCTTATGTTCTTCTGTAGCTTTCCAATGGCTCTTGTGGGAGTCTGTCGTATTTCAAGGGGATAAACAAGACATATTAGGCTGTTATGAGCTTCGCTCTATATAAACCCAATACACAAGTAAGTATAATATCTCCTATCCTCAAATTCTCTCAAATATATGATATGACTACATTTGCTATTCACCGTTCTCTCTCTCTTTCTTAGAGTTGACTTTCACTACATTACATAATGCTTTACTTTCACCCTTAGACTCTAAAGCTATTTCCTTCTTTCTTAGACTCGACTCTTTCAAACCTAACGAGCTTTACAGACATTGTACATTATACCTTTCTCTTCACACTTTGCCAACAAATGACCTTACTGACATTCCATTTAGCTACCATGTCAATCCTTAGTCTGTGGAAGAAAACACGTTTCTCTAAATTATTGCTATGTGTTTTGTAGTATTGTGGATGTTTTGCGTACCTGACCTGGCTTTCTAGAAAGTGTAATGATCAACTGCTTTGCTACAACTCGAGATATTACTATGTACCCAACAAGCATTATATAGATGCAAGTCAATGCTGGTTTCATGGCATTTTTCAACATTGAGCCGACACTATTGGCAAACATGTATTTGACCATTACTGGAACAATGCACCAAATTCAGTAAAGGATGGTGATATATTTGTCTATTATAATTCGCTTCTGGGCGAATAGCATAATGTTTTGCCATTGTTGTATCGGTGACGATCCAATGGTTGAGTTAAATGTGCAAGAACTCATGAAACCTCTGACTGTACTGTTTACTGGGTTCTAATGTTCTTCCTTTAGTACACTGTTAAATGCAGTGCAGTGAAATAACAACAAGACAAGAAGCTATCAGAGATATTAGTAGAAGCAATTGGCAATAACCCAGAAAACACTAAACTGTAACTGTGCGACTATTTGCACCAAAAAAGAACCAAAGTTTAGTTGTGCTTTTGCCTGTTGTTGTGTGAACTAATAGCTCTAATATGTAAGATCAAGGGCTAGGTTGCTCTTATACAATACAACACACACAACCATTTATGTTATGTAATATTATGACTTTTATCTTATCAATTTCTCTATAGCTCTACTACTATACTAGTAGTATGTATATAACAGAGTTCTATATATATCATAGCATTACTAACTATATGTACACATATCTTCATGTCTCAAGACGGTCCTTAGTCATTCACAAGGTATAAAATATATATAAACGGGGAAAATAGAATTATTCTCTTCCTCCTTGGCATTCACATTACTTACAAAACATTCTTGGTACTCTTGGGAAGAATTTTCACATGCATAAAGCCCACATATAACACTTTTTCAATTTGCACTTCTCGACCATATACACACATCTGTATATGTATAGTGTTCTTCTTTTTTCATATATATATAAGAATTGCGAATTATTTGCTGCACAAAAATATACATATCGACTTTTTCTTTTACTCTAAATATAAATATCAGAGTAGACAGCATATATTACAGAAGACATAAACTCTAAGATCTTTTTTTGTTCTTTCCTAACTCTTCATGTCAATTTTGAGATGTGATAACGACAAATTAAAAAGGTTTATGATCATCCATACTAGAAAAAAGTTTTTGTTGGTAGCATGTGAAGAGACAAAGTTTAGATCTCTCTTGTGGAACAAAACAACAGATCTCAATTTTCTCACTAATAACTTTTGATCTGAGTTGTTACGCCACAAAACTCTGGATGACACGACATCGTTTTCTTCTTCTATAAGAGATTGTATAGTTGGCGACAAAGATGATGACACCATAACAAAACCAACATATGTCTCTTCACACTTGGAAGAAGAAGAAGAAATATATAAGGTGTTGTTTTTCTACTATAAGAAGTCCATTTCATAAAGAGCATTACTATTAAGCCAAAACCTGATGGTCTCTTTTCCGCCTGATGTTCCATTTCTGCTGAGACAAAACTTTTGTTTCTCTCTCTTGAGTTAGAAGGTTTATAACACTATTACATTCCATAATAAAAAATAAAGAGAGGAAAATGAGTTGTAGAGAGAGAGAGAGAGTCAATCACAAGAAGATTTTTGGTCACGCTATTAAGCAACTCTATAATAATAGAGTATAGGGAAATATAAAGTTGGTGTAGAGAAAGCTTAAAGGCATTATGTATATTATTAAGAAAGAGAAAGAAAGTTGAAAGAACTTTTGAGGAAAACATGATAAAGAAATATTTCTTGCTCACTTTTAGTTTTTTGATCATTCAAACATTCTCTTAAGAAATAAAGTTATATGTATTAAAAGCGTAACTAAAAGATGGAAAGAGAGATGCAGCTGACGATATCTCAGGAAAAAGTGTATAAGGAGGAAGAACATTCTAAAAGTGGTTTTCTTCTTCACTTTGGATTACGAAATACAATCAGCATGTCTGAATCTTATATCCAACATATTTCGAGTCGAAATTTTCGACTATGAAAAAAGAGAACTCAGGAAAAAATCAAGCGAGTCAGGAGTGGCTCATGTTTTATGACCTGAGATTTCAAAACTTGACTCCAATCAAAACATTAAAAATATTATTTTATAACTTGAATTCTAAATTTTGATTTTGAGTCGAGATGCTTTGATAAATGCTACTGTATTAAAAGCGTGTGTATATTCCCAGCAGTGTAAAATAAAAGTACAAGACCCAAATGAATGATGTACATGGCATATACGTAATATAGTACTTGTTATAAAATTATTTACTTATTGCACTTGTTTATCATTGTTTTAATGCATCCCAATCACAAGCTGCTTATCTAATTATTAAATATTGTACGCCCACTGAATGTACAATTCACTTGCGATTAAATTAGAATAAACTACTTCAAAAAAATTTCATCGACGTGTGACAGTTGTCTTATCGTATTAAATGTTGGTTTTAAAGTCTTTTTTATAAAACAATGCCCCGCTATCAGCAAAATTTAATTCTAACTATAATTAAAGTACTGGTAGACAGTAGAATTTCTACATTTCACATTTGACATGTGAACGTCATTGATAGATTTTGTTGAGATGACTATTGGTAGCAAATTCATAGGCGTTTTAAGAAAATCCATAAATCGTACAGTGTTAAGTGCAAAAAGATTCTATAATCCTTTTGAAACTGAGAAAGAAGTTGTAAATCAATTAGAAGTTTACGAACCAACAAGTGCTACAGAGATTTTAACTGGTCTTCAATTTAAAGATAAAAAACCAAACTTAAATAAACTAGAATTAGAGTTAAAATCTAACGATCATCTTGAGACTTGGACCCTTGCAAAAGACGAATTTAATAAGATTAAATCTAAAAACCTAACCAAGTTTCAAGTAAACTGTCCTGAAGAATTTCATATCGCACTTTTATCTTATAGACGTGGTGATAGACCATTGTATGGAGAGTTTAATAAAGCAACCAGAGAGTTACAATTTGATGGCATCAAAAACTATCAGTTTCTTAATTACTACAATACATTACTTTGGGCCATGAAAACAATTGGTCCACAAACTTCTACAATTCCTGAGCCACTATATATACTTTACCGAGGCTTACCTATGAGTCATAATTTACGTATAGGAGAGCAATTTCTATTTAAACAGTTTGTGTCTACATCCACTAATTTAGATACAGCAAAGGGATATGCCAGAAACCAAATTGTATTTAAAATTCAGGGAAATGTTCATAGTGGAAGTTTTGTGAATTTTGCAGAGTACTCTGAAAGTACTGCAATTGAGAATGAAGTTTTGCTTGCACCAACTCTAAAATACAAAGTCATAGACAAATACATAGTGGAAGATGGACTGGAGCAAATTGATATTAAAATTCAAAAAGATTCAAATTGGCTTTAACTTACGAATTGTTGAAACAGAGTAGTCATATGTATAGCAGTGAAACGTTAATATTGATTTTTTGATAGTCATCAGCGAAATCAGATAAACGTAATTAAACAAACAATTTATATTATAAACAATTGAAGTTATAATCTTTAAACAACTCTCTACCTGGAATTATTTTGAGATTATTATTCTGTGATAAGAAACGTACTTATGGTTCAAAGTTCTCGAGTACAATCGTTTTCAGAATTAATTTAATTAATAGACATTGACATTTGTATAATTAATCTACATATTATCTACGTTCCTAAAAATCCCCGAACTAAATAAGTCGAAAAACGGTTCACAGATATATATATAACTGGCATGCCTATATAATATATCGTTTAGTTACCATTTGTACTTGACAAATAAGGGCGTTAATTAAATACGGTATGATTAGATCTAACTTATCAAAGTTCCAAGGCTCCCTTATTGGCTCACTTGTGGGTGACGCTTTAGGGCAACCTTTTGTAAGTAAACTAACCTTGCCTTATCCTAGAAGAAAAGTTGTTGCTTATGTTTATAATCTAAGGACTAGAAAAGGTAATACATCAAAATAGATTTAATTTTTTTTCAAAATTTACAGATATCATTTACTTTTTAGACACCCAATTACATCCTAGCTCAAATGATTCCAAAGTAACTATTGAGTACCTTAGATCCTTATTAGCAGATGAAGGGTTTTATTCAAGCAGAAGGTATTAAATTTTTTTAGATTCTACTTTACAAATTTTGTACTAGCATTAAATGTTCTCAAAGATTTAGTTCCAACAAGTACTGGAACCAATATTTCAATGAAGTCTATGATAAGATTATCTCAGTGTTGCCTTCAGTAGACTTTAGTTTATGGCCATCTCAAAATGCCCCATCATTGGCTATGAGAGCAAGTCCAATAGGTCTGCTTAATATTAATGGCAAATCATCCTCAGCACTATTTGGAAATCTAGTTCGAATGTGTATGAACATCAGTGATCAGACACATACTGATCCAGCGGAAGGAATCTGTCATGCTGTAGCTACTAGACGTGCTTTCCTTGGTGAAAATCGGAGTCCAAAAGAAATACTAAGTGCAATTCTAGAAGATGTTCATTATATAAATAAGAATAACTGTTCAGCACAAGGTTTACTGTCACCGTATTTGAGAAAACTGAAAATAATTGAAGAGTTTCTTCATAGAGGAAATGAAAATATTCCATCGCATGAAGTAGTAGACAAAATGACGGAGCTGGGAGGTGTGCCTACTGCTTTGTATTGCTTTTTAGCTGGATTTAATGACATTCCTGATAGTTTTGTGAGTTTATATAAACTCTAAGAGTTGTAATAATTTATATCGTACTAATATATAAACTTTGAATATGTAGACAAATGATCAATACATTAGAAGTATACAATATGCAATTAGCCTTGGGGGAGATACAAACGTAATTGCATCATTGACTGGTTCCCTTGCTGGAGCTTATTTAGGTCAAGAAAGTATTCCTCCTAGTCTTTGTAGACATTGTGAACAGAAGGCTGTGAAGGATACACTCGATCTTTCTAAGCTAGTAACTCTACGCTATCAATCCGAAACTAAATCAAATTCAAACAATTTATTTGACAATTTATTAGAGCAAGGAAAGTATAATGTATTGCAAAGATCAAGAAATTCATAATTTATTTAGTTTTTGATGTGATTTATCTATCTGTGATTTAGAACTCAAAATAGACTGTGATTTAATAATTATTTATTAAGTATAAAATCATTATATTTTATTAATTACTAAAGGGGAAATTACATTATGAATAATATATTTATCATTATATGATTCAATACGTGTTAAAAGATATGATAAATATTTGAACACAAGTTTAATACCATTTACATCGGTAGTGATTGCTTTAACTACGTAATTAAAGATTAATTTTTTGTTTGACCAAAAAGATCATACTGTAAGCACATGCTATTGTTGGAGAACGTTCGTTATTAAATTTTTGAACGCAAAAAGCTACTACATACAGCAACTACATAATATTTTCTCTTCCATCTCTAACACTCCATGACTAAATTGTCCAGTAGGGAAGCATCTTATGTAGATACTTATTCTACAAGAAGTTGCATCTTCCTTCTTTAGTATTTTCATTCCAACTATTTAGTAGTACTGTATAAGAATGCAAAAGTATATAATAAAGCACACGCACATTGACTCACTAAAACAGAGAGAGAAATCACATAAGCAATTTAGGTAAGCATACGATGACTCTTTAGTCAACAGAGTAAAAAACTAATTTGAGGGAATGGCTAGGCAAAAAGACAGAGAGAGCAAATAAAAAGATATCATATTATGTCTAATGTACATTAGGATGGAGATGAGTAGTCAAGAAGAAGGGGGAGAGAGAAATAAGGGAGAAAGCATTATTAGCACTTTGCAATAAACTCTTGGATGAAATGAAATGTGCAATAAAGGAAATTCAAGTGCACCGTGATTTCTTCTTCCATTTCAATTTTATTAATGTGAGATTATTAAAACTCATTTTTACAAGTGGAGTCTTATTTTCATCTTCATTTCCGGTTTGGAATCTAAATACTCTTCACTTCTTGATGCTGATTTTATTTTCGAGATCAAATATTGAAAACAAGTGAAAACTTATTTAGTTCACAGAGTGGATTTTTCTCTGAAGCTATTTTGTAGTTATTTTGTAGTACGACCCCAATAAACACTACAGTGACAAAACAAACGTTCATGAATTTTTTTAGACATTTGACCACCACAACAACAATACATAAAATTCCATCGGCTCGTTTTTTCTGTATCGTTTCAAAACTCTATCCATGGGCTAAAGTAGTCAACTAGGATCGCTGAATTGAGCAAAAAGTCATAAAGCTTGTATTTAGTGTTTGTCGGGATGGTAGCATTTTCTTTCCCTCGTGGTTGTGTTCCGGTTGGACGAAGAAAATCTCGTGAAATTTAATGCTGCCAAACGCCTTTTCTATGCAAATGTAAAACTGCTTCTTCTATCTACATTATACGCAAAGATAAATGCAAAGTAAAGAGATAGTATATAGTAAGACAAGCAGAGCGAGAAAGAAAAAAGAATAGTTGAAAAAGGAAAGCAGAGAGAAAGGAAAAAAGTTGAGTTGGTAGTTGTCCAAATTACGAGCAATTAGAGATAATTCTTTCTTCTCTACTTATGCCACATACGGACTTGGCTCTATAGGAGTCACTAACTCGTTTTGTTTACAGAGACGAATGCATATATATATACTCTACTATATATTCTTTACAAACTACAATAGACTTGACTGTAAGAGTACAATTGTATATGTTTTTAGTCATCATCTGCATCATCGTATGTTTATATCTACAAAGTTTTATAAATGTTCTTGACTGCTTAGCTACAGAGTTGGGCAGTAGACAATGAGAGAGTTCTTACTCACTTTGTACTAGTTACACAGTTAAAACACTTTGGAAAGAGTTCAAGTGCACTAAACTTATCATTTGGACCGTAATCAATTGTCATTAGATGCAATTTTTGCCAATTTGAAAGAATTATCAAAAAGGCAGACGACTGCTGTGTTATAATAATCCTCAGTCTTTAGCTACAACAAAAAACTTTCAGAAATGTTTGTTCTCTCTCCACAAAATAATATAAACTTTTTCAATTATTATTTCTTCTTTATTCACTTCTTTAGAGAGTTTATATTTATGTACGTTTTTATATACTGTATAACTCGGCTTTTCTTTTCATATTTATATTCATAGATCAAGAAATGAAATATTTTCGGTGAAAACATAAGTTGCTGGGAATTAGTAGCTTTTGATTCTCTCTCTGCTGTTACAACATTTCTTACTCTCCCTTTTCTTCTCTCTTTCGCTCTCATGCGTAAGTAAAATAGAAGATAGAGAGACTAAGCAAAATTAATTATATTAAAGTGTGTATATTATAGTGTACACTCTTATTTATAGTTTGTGTGCACTATTGTGGACTAAAATTGAAATATTACAATGCTAATGCAAGACTATGTATAACATAGAAGACTCACAGACTTCCACAATTATTCGGGCTCTTAATGACAGTGATAATTAAAATGTAATTAATGCAGTTCCCTCTACTTCTTATAGAGTCTTCTTCTTCTTGGATGCTGTATATGTGCACGATATATATATGTAATTTATTGTTAGTGGTTTCCTATCTGACTTTCTTTATCGTTATGCAAGCAAAATTCTCTGTAGTAGTAAAGATGCTATCTTAAAAAGTTCTTAGAGAAGTACATATTTCGTTCTAATTCAAGTAGGCAGAAAACTAGAACAGTTGCAGAAATAAGAGTAAAAAGATAATTGAATTATTTGTATGAGATTACCATTAGATAAAGCTACTATATCTTTTGACCTGTTATTTTTGTCATGAACCAATAAACAACACGTGGATCTTGTTGTGTCTCAAATATTCTAAAATTTTTCTAACATTCTCAACGAAGCTTTCGAGCCAAAAGTCTTGACCTATACACCTAAAGATATAGCGATTAAGTAAACAATATAATTCGTAAAGTAAACCACAGTTGAAATATGGTGCAGGGAAAGTACTTTACACGACATTATGAGACGTGTCACACATTAGCTCTATATATTATAGGTAGGCGTATAAAGTAAATGACTCAGTTACCTGATGGGTGTTTTCCGATAGCTAAAGCTGTGAAAAATGCCAGGATGAGAAAGTTCGACATTATGGCTACAGCTCTTCAATGTTCTTCAAGCTTGTTTTTCAGTCACACAAAAAGTCAATGTACTTTCTCACCACCGATGGGGGAAAGGTCTTACTTTTTGTTATCTTCTCCCAGTGAATTTTTTGAATGTAGTAGTAGCCTTATGTGATTCAACAGCACTTTACTCTGTGAGATCAGTCCTTTGGTTAGATGACAATGTTGAATGTAGTTGAGGCAAAGATCCTGTGTAGAGAAACGGAAGTCATAAAGTATTTATCATCACTGACTTTCTCTCTCCACTTTATTCTCTCTACTCAAAAAGAGTGTCTTTTTCTATCTTTTTGTCATATCATATATGTGTACTCTACTCTACTTTACCTCCATATGTGCAATATGCATGAGAAAGACTTGTGTGCGTAAAGAAGCTAAAAAGTAGAAAAATTCCACTTCCAAAATCCACATCCCCTTCCTTTTTCCTTATGACATAACCATGCTACACTTATGATGAAACATATTGTGTTGTTAAAAAAATGTCGCTTGTTGTTGCAGCCAGCATCAACGTCTCATTGAACACAACGTTGAAAGTTTTATTTTCTTCATTGCATTACACTACATTGTCCTTTCATCAATGTTTTTAAGAGATGACCACCAACTACTACAAAACTCATTCAAAACTTTTTCTTCTCTTTTTGGTTCAAAATATTAGAACAAAGTATAGCATTGTTGTATTTCTTATATATGTCGTAGGTGACATTGATTTTTTGCTGCGGCAAAAAAGTGTGTAGAGTCCAAAAAAGTCCTTTGGGGGCAATGCGACACAGAAACACAGAAATATTTCAAGTTTACATTTTATATTACCTACGAACCGACCATATAATGCAATGCTTTTTGCTGGGCTCATGAAATGAAACAACATTCTTTTGTAAGTTTTTTTCTTGTAAAGATGCACTGTAGTCAAAAGTAAAGAAATGACAATGACAATAGTTGTCTTCTTCTTCTCCTGTCATGGCCTATAAAGTTACATATATGACTATATAGTCTTCTAAATGTTTTAGTTCAATGCTTCTTCTTCTATTCCTGTTTATTGTTACCTTATTTCAACCACTTCAGTTTGCCTATATGCAGCTCTTCTAAGATTTTTTTCTAAGAGCTAAAGAGCAGCTATTGTCATTGACTTCATTGGGCTACATAGAGAATCCCACATGAGTTGTATGAGATTTTTTACAACGTGGTTTCATTTCATTGCTGGCTAAGAGCAAAGTTTCTTTTCCCCTTGACCTCTTGAGCTTAAAATAGTATTATAGAACTCAAGTATAGTAGAGAAATGAAACCTAATGTAATTAATTACCTCGCTGCCCTACAAGAAATTAGCTAATCAATGCAATTCATTTATTCAGAAAGTATCATAGTTTGATAATGTTACACAAGTCCATTTATTAATTTAATTTCACTTTCTATAGAGATATGACAGCGTTTGCGATGGTATATGATTCCCTTGTTAGTATACAAGAGATTCATTTTTGATATGAAAATGGGATTTTTTTTACATATAGAATTGTAAATCTGATGTGAGATCTGATCTGCCACTTTTTTATTCTTCTCTGACATTGGCACATCTGGGTGAACATTGAAAGGCGAGGAAAAGTCAGTTAGTTAAGTGAAAAATCTCCGTAGAGTGATGTAAGATACAAAAAAAAATCTTCAATGTGGAAAGAAGAGAGAAAAATATATAACCTTCTTATGTGTCTAATATAATGCATACTTAAGTTGAACTTTTTTCACTTTCTTGTCTATATATCTACTGTATATGCATTTGGTATAATAATGTGTACGTTGTATTTTCTCTCTCTCTCTTCAATCGATATGGAATAGATCTTGTGTTCAGATATTTGCATTTCTCCTCATTTTCCATTAGAGAGCAAAAGAGAGAGAGAGAGAGAGAAAGACAAAAATCCTCTTAACTTTTGGATTCTCTCTTTTTCTCTTCTATAATATCAAGAGCAGAAGTTCACTCTATAGATTAAAAACCTTTATACACTTTTTTCCAGAACACTCAAAATGTTGGAATAAAAGAATAAGAGAATTAATACGTCTCATCTTCTTTTCTCTTCGTCGCCGAATTAAGATTAGCATTTTTACTTTCCAACAAATATCACCTTCTGTTACTCTAATGAAAATGAACTTGATAAGATGAACAAACCTCAGAGATGCAATAGTAGAAAAGAATAAAAAAAAGTTTCTTGAGAGTTTCTCTCTTTGATTTTAGAATTGAGCTCAATCTTCAATATATAGAGTGATGATTCTCATGTATTAAACTCTTATTAGGATATTTGAGTAAAAGATTCTATGTCGTGGCTCACTTAGTTGATGCTGCCAAAATGCCCTGTGGTAAACTAAAGGGTTGACTATGTTTACTCAACTTTCCTTTCCTCTCTCAGTCCCAGTAGACCAAAGAACTCAAACTAACAACCACCAAAGTATTAGTTTGAGGTGGACTATATATTTATACACCCTCTAATCTCTCTCTTTCCAAACTATTCACGCATAAACAATTCTACAAAGATCTACTACTATTCTATTATGACAAACTAGAAACAAAACTTTCAAAGAACCAATTTAATCATCTACACAAGTGTTGATGATGATTGTTGTTTGAAAATTGAAACTTGAGCTCACTTTACACCAACAACGAAGGAATTTGAGAGAGAGAGAGAGTAAAAGGGTTGAACTTGATGCCTTTGGTAAGAATTTATTGAAAGATTAGTATATAGAAGAAATTTGAAACTCAACAATGACGTCATAGTTTATAAAATACAATACATTGGAATAAAATTGCATCAAGTTTCTTTTTCTTCTCAAGGTTTTCTTTCACTTTGTTTACCTAAAGAGCAGCGTAGGAGTTTGCTTTACTAAGTAAACTGCTTCAAGGGCTATCTCTCTCTACTACATAAATATATAGAGAAAGCTTATCAAACTCAAGTATCTTTGCTAAAGTCGCCGCCGCCCTTCCGTCAAACCAAACCAAATCACTGGGGAAACCAAAACGAAACCATCAAGATAAAATACTCAAATTCTCACCTTGCTCTTCTACTATAGAAATCAGGGTTCAAACCGATTATATAGCTAAATACATCTATAACTATCAAAATCTGATACTCAACTTTCGCCACTATAATACTCTCTCTCTCTCTCTCTTGCTTTTGGCTATAGTAAATAAACTGATATTATAAATGAGTCAATTTTAACATGAGAGCAATCAATCGAAATTGCATAGGGGTAATTTGCTCATGTCTACCTGTAATCATTTCACATTGCATTTACATGATTTCTACATTTGAGATTTGCAGTGTAATGTCCTCTCTCTACAACATGGTGTAGCTGTATAAGACTTTTTACGATCATTACGAGCCAAATGGTGTCTTGAATTTCCAAAAGACAAGTGCTACAACACATAAAAGACATCAGGCAAAGCAACGTTTTGTTGGTAATAGTAAAATTACTTCTTCTTTGGGCTCAATAACGTCAGTTGAGAGTAACAATTTAGTTTAGTCTTTCTCAACAGGAGAAAGTCAAGGAAAAACATTTTTTGTATATAAAATACATTTGAATGCAACTTGCACGTGCATCACCAACTAAATATAATGTGAGCTCATCTCATCCCTTTTTCTCATGCATGACTTCCTATCTAAACTTTTCCTTCATCCACCTGACTTGACTTGAGAAACATTTCTACAATATATATTATATTAAACATTTGACTCTTCTTCTAACTCATACTAGAGTAGATATGTTTTGTGTACTCAAATCAAATTAAATTGCCCATTTTACTCTCTCACATAAAAATATTGTATTAGACATTTAAATTCAATTGAATAGTCATATATTATATTCTTTTATATGCTACTTACCCAAAAATTCCAATGAGATCACTCAACTTTTGTATACACTAATACAAATTAATTGAGTTGCTTGTATATCCCGTTTTGTCATCATGTCAATTAATTTTACTCCATTACCACATATACATTCTACTAAAACAAATGTAAATGGTGACAAGAAACTTGTGTTATGTTTCTATCTTTGAGACAAATAGACAAACTACTTCCTAATTTCACCTCTCCAACTCACCACTACAAAGAATTTACTAAACAGTCACAAGATAGTAAGAGTCAGAGTTCAGTGAAGAATTAGCAGTCTTCTTCTCTGTGTTCTCAAGTTTTGTGTTGAGAAAGCTTTTGAGGATTTATTACTCTTAATTCTTCTTTGTCTTTCACTTTCTGAGTAAAGTAAACACTCGTACTATCTCATCTCATTGCAGACTTACTCTGTATGTACTTCTTACACAACAACGCTCTCTCTTAAGACAGATGAAGAAGATGTGGCATAATGAGTACAAAACAAGTTGCTTTCATTTTCTTTACTCTTCTTCGTTCTTCGTCTATGAAACATATGCTATGTCTAAAGTCAGGACACAATTCGTTTTGTCTTCTGTAGAGAGAGAGAGAGAGAGATGATGAATGTTTTGTCTTCTACAACATTTTGTTGCTCCTTACTGAATTTACAATGAGTTCTTTTTTATTCACTTTATTATCTTCATTTGCTTAGACTAGTGTAATCTCCCTTCACCCCTTGCAAGAATGCATTCTACAAGTTTCTTCTTCTCAATGCACTGCTGTTCTAATTTAATTTGACCATAGAAAAAGAAAAAGTCACTCAATTAATTTCTCACTAGCCTTCACTTCTACGTTCTTCTGTTCCGCTGCAGATTAAATTAGTCAAGTGAACTCACTCGAACTTCTTTTCAAGTTTCTGCAAATGAAGACGTAAAACGTCAAGAGCACAGAAACCGTTTTTTTTGCGTAAGGATTAATCGAAGCTTACACACTCTTGTTGTTGTATTCTATGCTCAAAAGTCTAAGCCACGTGTTGGAATGTGTCGGCCAAGACATACAATGAATTAGAAGATGTAGTGAAAGTGCATCCTGTTTTAGTAGAAAAAAACGACTAAGCACTTATACAATAGTAGTACAACATAGTACACAAGAGATTATATAAGAGGGCTAAAGAAGAAATAACTTGGCTCCTGTATCTTTGACTTGAAGATGAAGACTGAGAGCTGAGCTGCACAGATGAACAAATGGACAAAATAATGTTCCACTAGTACATAGTCTTCTAGTGTTTCAGGGAAGCGGGTGAAAGTGAAGCAAGAGATGAGAATGGTGGTGAAGGGAAAGAAATGAAGATCTTGTTCTTCTCTAGCAGCAACAGCGACCAGAGACAGTGTATGCATTCTTTTTTTACTTTTCTCTTGCCCTGGACCAAAGCTGAATCTCTCTATTGTATTACAATCTGCACAAGACTTGGTAGAGATGTAGGACACATGCATACATAGTACATCGTTCAGTTTTAGAAGAGTACAACAAACAAGATGCTTATGGAAGAGAGAGAGAGATGGTCAGAAGTATTTGTGAAAATGTATGTATGTAGATGCAGGGTACAATAAGAAATCTATATGTACATTAATAAAATTTTGTTGTGTATATGTCGTAGTAGTTGTGGATTACTATAGTACAGTGGATTCTGTCTATGGTTGCCACAATTCTTTCTATAAAAGCTTTGCTTATATTGATATTCTGTCTATAGTGTGCTGTACGTTATACATGTAATACGTTATTTAGTTTATTAAAATTGAACATGTAAAAGTCAAAAGCGATTCTTATAGTGACAGTGTACCTCATTTGATCTTTACTAGCACTATAGACAGATTCTGCTTATAAGGGTTTCTCTGTATAGTGGCAGAAATTTCAGGCGTTTGGTGCTCTATAGACAGAATCCACTGTATATATGTTGAAAAGAATGCGTTCTTCTCAAGTTTCTTGTTGACCACAACATAAATATAGATTGTGTATACTTCATCCATTTGCATGTTGCTATTACAAAAGCTGTTTACTAGTACTACGCCTTTTGGACCATATCTCTTTCATCATTTTGGTTGCTTGCTGAGCTTCTGTGATGGAGATGCATTCACACTTTTAGAAAAGGAAAAGAGGAAAAAAGACTGACCAGTTTTCCTCCCTCGTAGTAAAGGAACAAATAGAATACAACAAGATGAGTGAGGCATTGCAATATGAGATGGATAGATACATCGTTGTGTTACTGTTTTTGTATATATTGTTGCTAGTGTAGTATAAGGAGTTGAGACAATGATCGAAAGAAGGGGAAAATTGATTCTGATGCTTTTGCGTGATGAAACTTGGTGATTTGATGCAACTCTCTAACTACTATCGCCCTTTTCTTTTTCAAAAGTCAGAAAATACACACAACATTTTTTTCTTCTTTTGTATTTTTGTGCAATGTGTGGTTTACAATGTTTTCTATATTATATATCATTGAAGTTGAGGGCTAAAAATAAGACAATTGAAGTTCCTTTCTGTTGTTGCCCTTCTTCTTTTCACTTGTCATGTTCAACATTTTATTCCAATTTTGGGGAAAATGTTTTTATCTTTGTAATGCATTGTTTGCGCTTGTCGTTATGAGAAGACGTCTTTCATATCTCAATTACTATGAGAGAATAAGAGATTCAACATCCCCTTGCAAGAAGAAATGAGCGTGGCTGCATGGATGAAAGTTGATACTTAGCTCAGTAACTAGACAATTGGCTCATAAACACAATTTGAGAATGGAAACTTTTACGTTTTGTACTGCATTATTAAATAGATTAGTTGTTTTTAATAGTTTTATGGTATGACCACACGAGGTATTTTATTTTGTGAAATTAATGGTAAAGGTCAAACTTTTATTTCAATTTAATTGAGAGGAAACTTGTCTGAACTAATTTGAGTTTTGTTTCTATTTTTGTCAGTAGAGTCATTGAATTTAGTCAGAGTTGTGTAATTGAATAAGGCTTTCTAATGGTAATTACTTTTTGAGCTATGATTACAATTTTACAACACATATCTACGTTTAATTACAAAATTCAATTGCTAGTGAATTTTTGATTACTTTTATTGTTACCATTGCAAAATAACATTATCCTTATATTCCAAAAATATTATTCAATTACACAACCCTGTAGGTAAACTAATGCTGGACTTGCGATGACTTTTGACTTTTTTGGCCTTGGCTGCTACTCTGAAAATATATTGTCAACTATCGAATGATTCTGCTGTATGTGCCAAGTTCACCCTCCCTCTAAACATAAATCACGTCAAAACTCTACAGGACTTCACATTAAATAAACTCAAAACAAAAGAAGTCAAAGGCAATTGTTAATTGCTCTATATATAGCCATTTGCTGTGGTCATTTACAACGCTAAGGTTGACAAGTCAGTTGTGTAGCTTTGGTCTTTATTGATGGATTGCAACAGTGAAAACTTAATATATGTTGTAGTGTTGCAGTTGCAATTGCATATAGATAAAATAATCTTTACCTCTACAAGGGGTAAATGGAAGCTAAAGCAGTAAAAGATAGATTTAAGACTGACTAACATAGATAGATTGAGTTGAGTTTGTTGTTATTGGTTCATTGCACTTCTTTTCTATATAAGTAAACTTGGTTACACAAAATCTAACCCTCTTGCCCTTTATTGCATTTCCGGCTGGCGTCTTTAGAATTAGAAACTTGAAGTAGATTTTATTCTCGTCTGTATTCACATCACAGAAAATGAAAGTAGACAACGAGCCAAATTGTTCAATGCCAATTTCTCTTTGTAAAAGCTGAAAACAAGGGAGAGAACTAACCCTTTCGTTTTTTTTATTCTCGAGTTTATACATATAGTTTTAATGTCTCAAGAAAAGGGTTAGTCTCAATTCTCAAAGGCCTTTGAAAAAACTCTTTCTTTCTCTGTGAAATTTTTTACCCTTATAGAAAGACAACAATTCAGATCAAATTTGAGTTTTTTTTGCTTACAATGTCAGAAAAGACTAATGTCAAAGCTAAAATGGAGAGATTACATAGATGAGAAAAGTTTGTTCTCTCGTCAATCTTCAACATTCAAACAAGATTGGAGACAAATGCATTTTTTCTAAAACTCTCTCTCTGAATAGAAACCATTAACACACCTGCTAACTGAAAACTTGAAGAAGCAATTGTAAAAAAGGAGTTAGTTTAAGCCATCAATCAATCTATGCTTTCCTACTAGATTAACACAACACCTTTTTCTATATACAGCATAGAAGAGTTCAGTCTCACTCAAGAGTCGGAAAACCACTAACCGTAAAATAAACTCAAGTCACCTCACGTTTTTTTTCTTCTAGGGTGAGAAGAGATCTATAACAACTTTCTTTTTCCAGTGTAAACATAATATGCAATGATACATAACATCTCTATCTTCTAAAAAAACTTTGCTACCTTAGCCTGGCATGACACAATTACGTCGATGGTTACATTACAAACGATACGTCACTTTGTCTGTTTCAATGTGATTACACAGTTCTTTTTTCACTAAGCTCTGATTGATTGATTTTCTCTTTGGAGAATTTCCTGTATTCTGTACGCTTCGCTCGAAAGAGAGAGACAGAAAATGACAACGTATCATTTACATAACCAAACATAATTTAGTCAAAAGAAAATGTTTTGTAACGCACTTCAAAGAAAAAATTTGTACACAATAAGGGGGATTTAGTTATATATAGTAGAAAAGTTTCATAATATATGAGCAAATGAACACACACGGAAAAACAAAAATACGCACAACGGCAGAAAAAAATCTCATAGGTATAATATTTTGTTAATTAGCTCAGGAAGCTTAGTAAATAATAGCCTACACGATATTTTATATTTAGTTTCGTAGTGTTGTTATTGAGGTCATATTTTTGATTAAAGTCCCTGACACCAAAATTTGTGTCATATTTCTCAAAAACTCATCTCGTTATAACGAAGAGAGTCTCAGGTTGTTTGATACGAGATTTAGAATCAGAATTGTAGCTCTTATAGTACATCTTCTCTTAATTCTAAAGTTTAACCCAAAATTTTCAGTTTTCAGAATAAAAAATGTAAAGTTAGGTTTAGGTGAATTCTGTACTTAAGTAAATTTAGAGTCTTTTGAGCATTGTCATTAAATTATCTGGTCAAAGAACCTGAGACTCTCTTCTTAAATTGGAGTATAGCAGTAAATTGACATTTTCCGTCAAATGAAGGCAAAGTGTATTAAAACGTGTTGTAGAGAAATAAGGAAGGGTGTTCCTTCTTGTCTTTTGATTATAATAACAAAGTTTGGTGCATTGCATAATAGCTTTAGAGCAAACAACAACAGCAGAGAGGAGAAAATTAGATACTTTTGATCCTTGCCTCAAGCAAATCTTTTTGAGTTGACTACTACTTATACTTGAGTTGTTGTTCATTTGAAGAAAAGAAATATAAGGTTATGGCTCACTCTAAAAAGTACACGAGGAAAAGATGAGACTCTTGAGATCACAATACACTCTCTCTCAACTTTACCGTCAAAAGCTTTACAACTTCCAGAGCTTCTTTTCTCCTCAAGAAGAAGAGAAGGTAAGTTAATATACCTGGCTTTTACTATGGAATACTATTAGAGGAAGGAGAAAAGTAGTCGAGTCTCAACTTTCAATGGTTGAAGGTAAAGTCGTATTAGCTGAAAGTAAATATTTGTGTCAGATTAATGTCAGTCAAGGAAAGAGACTATGCTTAAAGTTAAACATATGCTGCAGCTTGATACTTTGAGTATAAATGAGAAACTTGGTATAGTTGACTCTCTTTCTGACTTGAGTTTTGTAAGTCCCTGGAGAAATCAAGGTTCAAGCTGTAATTAAAAATTCGCCATTCTAATTCGCACAGCAAGAGCAAAGTTGACCTGGGATGAGACTATATAAACAAAGTTTACTACTAGAGAATGTAATGAGATAGAGGAAATGAGGAATTGAGTCATTTATATGTTTATGTAAATACAACAATATGACGGAATTTTATGTAAATAAGATATATAATCTTTGCATATTATTCGTCACAAATGCACAAATGCTAGTCATAATTTAATTGATAATATACACCATTTAAAATACTTGATTGTAAGAAAAATAATGGGATTTTAATACGAGTCTACTATAGTCTCATTCATTACATAATTATTATAGTTACATTCTGACAAGTTCTTATATAGGTACTAATACTAATGTAACTGAACAGTGATTTCTGATGAGAATAGTTATCACTAGTGAAAGTTGCACATTGCTCCTTCTTGCGTCTTATAGGTGAAAGCAGACTTTCTAACACAGAATAAATCTTATACAGAGTTCACTAAAAACCACTGTATTTCAGTAAAGAATTAACAATTAAATGCTTCAAATCTTTCTAAAAATACAAATGAATAGAGAACTTAATTAAGTATCAAGAACACTCATGAAGTTTTAAATTATTTGCGTCTTGCTGTTCAGCAACTTTTTCTAAATGAGACCTTGACTCTAAATGCTTACGTAAAGAGCCAGGGTCAATATAGCCGCAATTACATAAATCACAAGTAAATCTCCTAGGTTGATGGTGTCGTAGTATATGCTTTCTCAAGAATGGTTTAGTAGCAAACTTTCTATTACATTCATCACAGCTTAATTTTCTTTCTGCATGAGTCATCATGTGTAAACGTAGTCCTTCTTTCTTAGTACATTTTTTAAAACAAATTAAACATTGTAATGTCTCCAGATCATAATGCTCTTCTGTTACAACTGAAATTTCAGGAATATGCTCTCGAGTCCTCACCATATTTGTCTTTAAAGGCAAAAGCTTTGATGATCGTTTTTTACTCATTGGATGAACTTTTTTTACGATGTTTTCATAAATTCTTGTTATTAACAAAGGATTGGTTACAATCATCACATTGGTATAATAATATTTTCTCATGGACAGTATTGATATGATTTCTTAGAGAATATCTTTGAAACATTATTCCACAATAGTTACATGCCACTTTATGTTTTCTATCATGTGCACGACGAATATAACGAGACCGATAAAATTCCTTATCAAATTTTTTAGAACAGTGTGGACATGATAGTTTTCCTTTAGTAACATTTGGTGTTGTTGTAGTAGAAGTTGTTTGATGTGACGAATCTTCGGAATCATTTGGAATAATAAACTTTGCTTCATTATCAGTATTTTCTTCGTCGCTGTCAATTTCTTGCTTAATAAAACTTGATGGACTAGAATCTAGAGCATCTGGAATTTCAGCTTCTTCAGTTTTAATTGAATGAGGCTCAGCAGTGTTGTTGAAGCTCGTCGGGAGAAAAATGAGTAGTTCCACATCAATTAAACAGAATGAGTCCAATGAGATTTCACATTTTGATGACAGTGTCTTGTATAGTTTATCTTTGGTGAAGCTACAGTAATTTAATAGATAATTATAAGATACTTAAATTGAAGTTAAAGTACATGAAAGTAGTTTACGTTAATCGAATTAAAAAATAACTTACACAGAATTAGGAATGTTTCTAAGAATCTGTTCATCGTGTTGATCTATTTTATGTCTAACTAATTGATTAGCTGTTGGTAGAAAGACATGACAGGCTTTGCACTTGTACCAGCAAGCCATTGACAGAATAAGAATGTCAATTTAACATTGGTAATTTACTGAAAAAATAGATATTTTTCTGTTTTGGAGAAGTTTTTCTTCCAAGATTAATCTGAAAAATGTTTTAAATAACGGGAAATGTATTGGTTGGGAAACAAGCTCGAATGAAAAAATGCTCTCATAATATGAAATTCCTACTTGCTAATTACCGACAACTAAACTCATTTGCTGATGTCTGTCATCTGCTCATTGCCATTATTTTATTATTGATAGCTAAGCCGGAATTTCTAAGATCTATTATAAATGATATTCTTTCTTAGTAAAAATACTCTTTACGACGTGTATTTCTGATAGTATAAATGTTTTATTATTTTAATTTCATGAGAGGAGGACACTTTTAGTCAGCGATTGGTCAAATATTTTTTCAAATAACTTTAAAATAAAATTGAATATCAAATACTTATTTACTATCTTTCTACATTTAGAAACATTAATGACATTAATTTCAATGTACTTTTTAATATTTGAGCAATATTATAATATAAAAAGTTCACGTGGTAGATAATTCATTACAGAAGTATATAGTACTAGTCGCATGCACCCGTTCGTAACGAACGGTTAGTAAGACGTAAAATCCTACAAAATTTTTGATTTCTGAAATATTTTCCCGAATTTTCCGAAATCAAAAAAAACGGTTAGTAAAGACGTAAAATCCTACAAAATTTTTGATTTCTGAAATATTTTCCCGAATTTTCCGAAATCAAAAAAATTTTGTTGTCATGCCACTTTTTTCAAAGTGATGACGGACACACGGAGAAATTCATGATTGTAAGTAATTGTATGGATAACATAATAACAATAATCTCTTATTTTATATATAAAAATATTACAAAATATATATCTAAGTAGTTTTGTAAAGACGTTTATTAAAAATTGGACCTGGAAGCTTTGCCAAGTCCACATTTTGTAATTTGTCCTCAATTTTCGTTGCATTCCATGGACAAAGTTTTAATTGCAAGCGTTGGGGCTCCAATTCCTTGCAACTTACAGACGTTTCGTTCAATGCCTAATTTACAAGAATATATCAAATATTTTATTACATAATCAAAAGACATTCTACTATATAGACTCTGTCTCTCTTTCTTTTACTTTACCTGACAAAGATCTAAAGCTGCATCAGGAGTATTGAACACAATTTTGTACACTGAGTATGGCTTTTTACCCGCATTGTGACAATATAACATTTCTTTAACTCTTCCATATGTCTTTGATGAGATGTAATGAAGTATTTGATTAGGTGCAATGTGATTTGAAGCATATTGACTCCAGTCTATATAGCAAATTTTGACAACAACTTCAGAACACAATGGTATATAGGTAACTTTAACTTTTGGAGTAGATTGTAGGCCGAAATATGATTTGGATCTGCAGTTCATTGCATCAAACATTGTAATTGCTGATGGAAGACTTCTCATGCAGATTAAAGCCACTGATGTTTTGTCTTGCTATAGAATACAAAAGAGTCAATAATATAGTTCAATTAATTATATGTATATATATTTATAATTATAATTAAGCTACTTACCCTTGAAACATCAAGAAATTGAAATTGACCAAATGCTGCAGCAACATCTTGTATATCTTGTGGTTTAATACTATTTGGAATGTGCTCAAGACGAATACATCTAGTTGGTACGATAATGTTATTAGTATTGTTATCACAAAGTTCTATGTTATTGGTCACAATAGAGTCGTAGAGATCAGTATCATCGTTGTCATTACTCTCAACGGAAGCAGCAGTAGAAGAAATGGCAGGGTCACTTAAGCACTGACGTTTTGCTGGTGGTTGATCTGCAAAGAAATTTTAAAAAATTAGCTATTAATTATAGTGAATTTTCTATATATTAAATCATATATTAAACTTGTTTACCTGAGTCATCATCAATGACATCAATAGTTTCAATTCCCGGAATATTAACTCTCATCGAACGACTTGACTCTCCTAGTTTATTCTGCACTAAAATTCTATTTGTCCATTTGGAACTTTGAGTATCATCAAGATCTACCAATTCATTACTATTTTTCTGTTGAATCTTTTCTTCAATTATCACTACAGCTTCGTCTTCCATAGTAGCTATATTGTCACCAGGAGTTTTGAATTTCTGATTTTCTTCACATAGTCTCTGTACTTCAGCTTCCAATATCTCAACTCTTGATTGCTTCAATTTATCTCTATTCTCCATTTTCAAATTTTGAGCTCTAACTAGTTGTTCTTGTTTAGTCAAAAAGTCAAATTCAACTCTTAACTCTGCATAACTTTTCTCAAGTTTTTCCAAGTCATCTTGAAGTTGATAATTCTTTTCTCTCAAAGTTCCAATTGTTTCTTTTAATTCTGAATAATAATTTTTATTATCACCTTCGACAGTAGAGGTTGAGTTACGAGAGTTTTCACTGAGTTTCAATTTATGTAAATTTTCCAACGTCTTGAAATCTGTGGTTATCTTATCTAATTGTTTTTGAGAAGATTCAAAATTTAGTTCAGCAGCTTCCAACAATTCTTCTGTTGTTTCCAATTTTGATTTTAAAAGCTCATGTTGTTCTTTTTCTTTAGCTAATTCTTTTCTCAAGTCGTTAAGCTTAGAAGTTTCTTCATGTTGAGAATCCTCTTCCTCTAAATTTTCCAAAATTTGATTCTTTTTCTCTAATAATTTAATTACATCATTCTGCTCTTTAATTTTTTCATTCAATTCTTCATTAATTTGCTTCTCTTGATAATACTGAGATTCAAAGTCATTTAATCTTTTAAGTGAGTTTTGTGCAAATGTATATTCTAACCTTAATGCTGTCAACTCATTTCTTGCTTTAACTTTTTCTTTCCTCTCATTTTCCAATTGTTGCTCAATTTCATCTTTAGCACTTTGTATCATTTTAATATCATCATTACTTTGTAATAAAACAATTTGAAATGTCTGATGTTGCTGTTTTAACTCATCTTGATGCTTCTTTTTCAAATCAGAGTTTTCTAGAATTTGTATCTTGTGCTGACGTTGTAATTCCTTGAGTTCATTTTCAGTATCACTTTTCTCTTTTTCAATAGTAGAGAGTTTAGAAGCTTCACTTTTAGCTTTGAGTAAATCATCCTTTAATTTTTGTAGTGCTTGAGATTTAAATTTTAATTTAGCATCAGATTGTTTCAACTCATCTTGTAATCTAACTTTTTCAATACTACTACTCTCAAGTAGGAGTTCAATTTTCTTTTTATTTTCTTCTTGTAACTTTGTTTTCTCTTCTTCAGCTGCTAATTTCCAACTTTGCAGTTGTTGTTCCAATGCACCTAACTCTGCTTTATGCTTTCGTTCTAAATTGGAGACGCCACTTAGTTGACAATTATATTGAAGCTTTAATTGTTGCAATTCATCTTGAGCATTTGATGCAATTTTCTGACTGGCAGAGAGTTGTTGCTCTAAGTTGTAGCAATGCTCAGAGATTTTATTATCATATTGAACTTTTAATTCTTCTAGCTCATTTTCAATTTGATTCTTTTTTGAAATGGTAGAATTGAGTTGAGATTTTAATTGTTGCAGTTGACTTTGAGAATCTTCTGTTGTAGTAGTTTGTAAATTGGCTTCAGATAATTGGTTATTTGCCTTTTCTAATTGTTGTTGATAATCATTTGACATATTTTCTAATTGAGTTTTCAATTGCTTGAGTTCTTCTTCACTTGTTAGTTTTGTTTGAGCCAATTGAGTTTTAATATCTTCCAATTGTTGAACAGAGTTGTTTCTATCTTCAGTGACTTTTACTAACTGAAATCTTAATTTATTGAGATCATCTTGACTGTTCAGCTTTTGCTTTTCTACTATAAAGATTTTCAACTTTGCTTGAGTTAACTCACTCTGTACATTTTCTAAATGCTGCTGACACTCTGCCCTTTGCTGAATAAAATTATCTTTATCTTGAGTTAGGCTATCTAACTGGGTCTTCAATTGATTGAGCTTTTCTTGGCTGTTCAAGTTATCTAACTGTGTTTGAGTCAACTCACTTTTGACATTGTTAAATTGTTGGATTGAATCTTCTAATTGAGTGTTTAATTTCTTAAGTTCTTCTTCACTGTCTGATTTTACTTGAGCCAAATGACTCTTAAGATTTTCTAATTGTTGTTGATAATCAGATTCTTTAGATTCAATATTGGCATCTTCCTCAGAATCAAAAAAATCAAAGCAAAGACATTTGCATGAAGAAGAATAGGCAACAATTGGAAGAGTAATATTAGGGTCTGAATGTATAAAGCAAACGTTTCTTGAAGCCTCAACTTGTGAGAGTGATGGTGGAAATAAATGATGATGAAGTTGACTGAATCTTTGTTTTAAATCACCACAAGTGCCAACACGAAGCAAACTGAGATAAATTGGATCATTTGCTAACTTCAGAGATTCATAACTAGCCATTTGACAGAGATTCTTAAATCCTTCTTCAGAGAGCAGAGATCGGTCATTCTTACATGTTAAATGGTAGTTGTTAGATTTGGAGGAAGAATCAGAGGAAGTATTGTTGATATCATATTTTAGAATATCTAATTTCTTGAGATCATGAAGTATTTTAAAAGCAGTGCTCCAGTCATTTGCTTGAAAGATTTCTTGAGGAGAAATAGTCTTGTTGAAATATTTTTTGTAGGTTGATGATAAGTTTTTATTGAGTGAATCATCAATCCAGCCCTAGAGGTATAAAAGAAAATTGTGTTTACAAAATATATGTAAATATACATTAGATTATTATGTACAATCTTACATCATTAGGATATTTAAAGTTGACAATTAGTCCAACGTTCCACTCCAACTCACGTTTGAAAGACTCACGTTCATACATTTTGTCACCACAGTTTATTTATCACAATTAGCACGGCAGAAACTCTTCACATTTTCGTGTCTAATGAACACTACAGACTCTGCAGCTGCACTAAGTACACGTTTTATTTTCATGTGTCCTTTTGAATCAGACCCTAAGCTTACGTCAGCATAGCGTTTTTTTTGATGATAAGCAGAAAGGGGGAGACAACAAATACACTATAGGTCCTTTGCTAAAAGTTATAAGAATAGTCGATATTTTGTGTATATAACAAAATCCCAGAAATATCTTGTGACTTTTACGTGACTTTTACCATTGTAGACACAACACTAATTTTCTGATACGTCTCTCTTCCAAGTTGAAGTGAGCAATGAATTTCTAGAAGAGACTCACTTCATTAGGTTAGGTTCACATGATGTGACTCATATAGTCGCACTATAACAAATGTTTATACCCGTAGGAACATGAGAATGAAACAAGTGTCTTTTGTATATTTGCTACATACACACTACTTGTTTGCTGGAACACTGACCAAGAAGTGATAAAGATTTCTGCTACACTAAGAGACGATAAGAAAACAACTGTTGGCCATGAATAAATATATACACATAAATGTGTCCTAAACAAATATACTTATTAAGAAGATGGTACAAAGTTACACTATATAGCTGGAGTGAGTTTATGTAGATTATCACATATCTGCTACTATGCATAAATGTACATATGTATATTTCCTCAAGACAAGATTAAGTTGTATATATACGAAATGTATATACTTGTAGATTTAGAGTTAACCTTGTTATTGTATCACAATGTTATGATTGAACTGTTACACACATAATTTTCTTTACATGGCTCACGTCGTAAATATAATGCGAGACGGAGCCGATTTTATTATTATCTTTGAGACAGTTTTAAATTAGGGATTCCCATTCTCTCTAACGCTAATGTAAGAGCTCCAGAAGTAAATATAAATGCACGTATTGTTTCTTTCACTTGTTAGCACTATTGTGAAAAAATAATGTAAACAGAAATACAAAACCAGTGTGGAATTTATTATTCAACTACGGCATAAAAATAACTAATGTACACGTGTTGATTCCACGAACATGAATCCGAGACTGAAACTCTCTTGAAGAGTAAGAGTACATAGTGATGAAAACCGGCTACAGTGATTATAAAGGCATCATATGAACCTGAGAGCATCAATCTTTTCCCTACTATCATAAATCTGAAGGCCATATAAGGAAGAGACCCTTAAATAAACTAAAGATTCCTTTCTTGTATAGATTTGGGTTCAAATGAAAAAGAAAGGTTTAGTTGCAGACTCCCGTAGACCTTTTTAAAAGATTTTTAACCCGAAGAGGAAGACCTTGGAGAGTAAAAGAGGATAGCACAACATAAAATATATTATGAGTATAAAAGACTGCAAGTTGCACACTGCAACATTGTATTGTAGGGTAAAAACTAGTTATAGTAAAAAAATCTTTTTACTGCACATCTGTACATTTTATTGTGACTCAAAAAAACTTTAGTTTATATCTCGGGTACCATACAAATGTATTTAATATACCACTATAAAAACCAATATGTAATTAGTTTTAAAACCAAAAGCAGCATACTTGTAAACGCTATGCAAAACATACACAGAATATACAATTGTGAGACTCCCAGTCTCAGAAATGCAGACACTAGTTATAAAACATTTATAGTACAAAAGCTAATTACATATTTATGAATTTATGCTTTACTGAATTGCATATATTTGTATTTGTTTCCTATGTATGTAGAGGCGTTTGACATAAATATTATGCTGAGCTTACTATGATAAGAATTCACATTTATTGAAGCATATTGACGAAACTTGCTCCTATTTAGTCAATTTCGTTACCAAGGACTGCTTATAAGAAGCTACACTATTCTTCAGCAAAGGAAAATCTCTTTAGCTTACACTTCATCAAGAAGTTGAGAATTATTGCAACTTGTAGTTCTCTCATTCAATTTTCTACTACTATTCCATCAATAACTAAAATTATTTCAACGAGAGTCATGTCGAAAGGTCAAAATGCATGTCGCTCATTTAGGATTCCGAATTTCTCTCAGTTTCCTCATAAGGCTCAATATCATAATCCAACTAATGTTAAAGGTTTCATTACATCTAATGAAATTGGAACTTTTAGTCGCCCAGATAAATGTCGTATGTCTCATGGAATTGAGGTAAATAGTAAATATATTTACTGCTGAGCTTATTAAAGATTCTTGCAGTATAATTTATGTTTTGTATATCATATAGTCGACTTTGTACAATGAAAGACCAGAGCCAATGATGAGAACTAATCCTTTACTTCTTCATGATAACTATATAACAACTTCAAAGCAATTTTATGATGTCAAGACTTATGATCGACGACGAGATGAGCCACCTTATCATGAGCATGAGAAACCTATTCCACTTACTACTGTTAATTATATTCGTCCAGATTTTCATCGCAAGGTTATGTTTTAACATTTTAAGGAGAACAATTTAGGATTTGTTTAGAATTTTTCTTTTGATTATTTAAGATCGGTGATATTCATCCAAAAAGCTATAATCCAAAACCAATTCCCAGCTCTGAAATGAAAAGTCAATTTGTTGCTAAATATCCAGATGCTGACATGTATGGTGACATTGCCCTTTGGTCTTCTGCTGGTCCAAGAATGAATGCAAGTTGCAATTTACTTTTATTAGAATTAGAATTCTTTATATAATTTAAATTTCTTAATAGTTTTACAAAGAAGGACGTCATCAAGTTCGTACTTTTTGGATTGATGAGCCATCAGCTATTCGACAAGGACATCCATATATGACAACATATCGGACTTTTCATCGTAATTTTGAAAATGATATTCCTAAAATGAAACTTTTGGATGAAATTGAATCATTTGGAAAAGTAACTAATTAATACAGTATAAAGCTCTAAAATTTTACTAAATGTTATTATGTAAATAGAAAAAAGCTAAAGATGTTGCTATCAAAATTCGAGTTCGGCCAATGCATGATCCATTTGAGTACAAAGTTAATTTGGAACGACCCGATAAAATGAGATTAGAAGATGGAAAATTGGTTGCTCGTAAATTATTTTTTCGTCGTCCTCTCTATAATGGTTGTCCACCAAGAACTCATCAACCAGTTCCTCATGTGTAAGAAATACATGTAGTACATTACATTGAGACTATTAATCTTTTATGTATGACAAGAAGTCTTTATACATATTTTTCTAAACAGTGGAATGAAAACTCAATACTCATCTTCATATGCTTATCCAAGTTCTCGTCAATTGTTATGGGATGTTGATTGGAGAGCTATTCAACCTTTTATTACTACACAAGCTGCAAAAGAATCTGCTCATGGATTATATAAAACTGAAAATGCAAATTATGGATCTGGTCGCTCTGTATGTCGATTTGTAGATGTTCCTGTCAAACTTTAATTTTTTAGTGTTTTCTTAGAAAAATCAAAGAGAGATATATGACTAAAATAAGACAACCCAAGTCAAATGAATGTAATAAACTACTTATAAAATGCTAGCAAGGTATCAATGGTATCATAAGTTTTTGAAAGTGTTTGAATCATCTGAATATAACTTCCATATATTTAACTTGGATAAGATACACAAAACCAAAATTTGCAATTTCTCAGATTTCAAACTTGATTGTATATTGTATACATTAACTCTAGAGCGATTTAGGCATTCTCAAAAGATTTAATTATTTAAAAAGCCAAAACATTACGTAAATAGTCTAACATTATGCTATAAAAAGCTTTAATGCATAAGTAATGAAGAGGACGAATAGAGAATATACCTACATGCAAACATGTAAATGTCATCTAAAATTATTACTTGTCTACAGCAATATTATATGCATATGCTTTGGTATTACCTGATTTTCAGCAATTACAACTTTTCTGATCTTTTCATGTATGTTTTATATTCTAGGAATAGGCAGGTGTACTTGGTTAAAATTGTGACACTAAAGTATGTAATTTGGACTACTCAAAAATAATTTTCTCAAATATACATAGTCCAAGCACATAAAATTCACAGTTAAATAGCGAATATAGCGTTCTGGTGATCATAATGTTTCTAGTAATTGTCAAAATGTAATTACTTTTATATGCAATATTTTATGCTTAGACTAAAACATCTTCAACTAAGAAGTAACGCCGCACTATAAATTATAAATGTGTCAACTCCATGTAATTAAAAGGCTCTAAGAAACCAACAAAATAAATACAACCATAACAAGTCAAGTAAACTATCATAATAATTACACCTGAGCTAACTTTTTCTATTATATATTACTATTTAAATTTCATTTATTTATTTATCAGCCACTGTACTTATTATGTACAATTGATAGTATTAGCTAAACTGAATCTTGCATATCTGATAATTACACATAGTAATTAATAGAATATATAGATAGAACATTTAAAGCAGAAAATTGCTACTCATAATGTAATACTCAATGTACTCAATTACATTTCAACCAAATTTTGACTGCCCTAGTCTATTTGTCCAAATTAGTAATTTTACTTTGATGATTGGTTTGTTCTTGCTCTTCAACTTTCTTGTTCGTTTTCTACAGAAAGCCATTCTATTCTTTCTTATAATGAAAGTCAATGAAGAAATGCCAATGCTCATGATGTTTTCAGAAGCTCTGATTGATTTTCTACTCATCATCTTGACATTTGTTACAAGGATAGTAAGTGAGGATGTCAAAATCTTAAAAATAATACTTATCAGACTTAATCCTTGCAATGTTCTGACTTTTGATATTATGTATTCAACAATGCATACTACCAATGAGCAAGAAAGAAGAATTCCGCCCAAGCAAAATACAATAATTACTGGTGATCTCATTATCAATTTTCGAGCTGGACTTCTGGTAGTACTGAGAGTTTCATTTGTTTTAAACCATTGAATGCTACGACCAAAATCTTCAAAATACCACCAATAGGCATCAATATCTGCAGCAAAAATTAACCTCCAGTATTGTAGAAATTTTTTTGCTCCAATAGAGCGAACTTGCCATGTTTGTGGAAGGG
>VCNE01009163.1:0-17839 GCA_009869805.1 Oncopodura yosiiana
CATAAATTCATCGGTAATCAAGCTTAATGCGCATGCGCTACTCTCAAGCTTAGATGACGGCAAATATAACCTCCTATCTGAACGCCGTTTACTTATTTCACGTTCAGATTGACGCTCTACGATTATAATGCAATTCTTTTGGGTTTCATTGATATTAAGGCTTTGTTTTCATTTAATTTGTAGTTATTGATTAAGTAAATTGGACTGATGAGTTTTATTAGCAATTGAGGGAAGTTTCACATCTATGGGTGAGTTGTGAGAGCAATAATTCTAACGCTATTGGTATTTTTAAGAGTTCTTAATTATATTCGCTTTGAAATTTTCAAATATGAGTCTTCAAAATAATTAACTAATTAGCGTTATATCTGCAAACTGCAGATGCAGCCCCTAGTTACAGATATATAGATATTAACTTGACTTTGAGTTGTATGATGTTTGATAACTTGATAAGCTGAAGTGGTATAGTTATTTAAATACTACTGCTTAAAATTGTTTTTTTTAACCTACTAACTATTACTATTAAGTTTGAACCGAAAAAAATTAATTAGATTAATGTTAAATATTTTACACTATTGAACGTAGTTTGAGGAAAATGAGACAAAATTGTAAATAAGGAAGTGCAACGTCGCTCAAATTGATTAGGTTTAAGTTTTTCAATTATTGATGATTGGTAAATCCCTCGTTAGATCATTTGTATAATTTAGTCGTCGTATTTAATTACAATCATAGTCCGTTTTAAACAATTCCGTGCCCCGTTAATTTTTGAGGTCATTAATTGTGTTAGAATCACCAATCAAAACTTGAGCACCACTTGGAAATAAAATGACCATTCTTGTAGTTAAAATAAGATTTTCTCAGATTGTATTTTGTTAACCCATTTAATTTAGCATGAAATCAAGTGCAGAAAAGTTCACTAGTAAATTCAAGTCACTATGTCATGTCACTAATATCACATGCCGTGTAACACGAGATAAATAAAGATAGTATATATAAAACCACAACTAAAATATTCCATTAGGTCAAGGTTGTTACATATTATATTCTTCTCTCACTCAGTCAGTGAAAGTAAAAACAGCAATTTAACTCATGCTACAGACGACTCATCTCATAAAAAAACAACGTGTGTTGTTATTATTGTATCTTATGTCTACTTCATTGTTGTATTATGCCAACTTTTTAAACTAGTGTGAGAAAATTTCACACTGTTATCAACCAACTCTCTTCAAGCAGTCCATCAAGTCAAAAGACACAAGAGGAAAAGGTAAATGGACTAAAACAGCTAAACAAATAATGAAAGTGAATTTCCATAAATGATATTAACTCTTGTAGTAAAATGTCTTGTTACATATTGTTGTTACATATCAAAAATAAAACATATGGGTCGTTTTTATTATCTATCAGTTACATTATCACAAGTCTCTTCTTCTTCTCAATCTAAACAGGTAACAAATGGAGAATTTTTTTATGTCAACGCACATGTAGCTATAAATAAAAGAATCCCACGGAACTGATTAGTAAATAAATATCTTTTTTTACATGATTAGATCAAAATAGTTGAGATGACCTTCCTCTTTTCTCCTCTCTAAAATGATTCTGGGCTTATTAGGAAGGTTTATGTACATGTTGCTTTAACATTACTTTACAAAGTGATTAAAACTCATTTATTATCATTATTCTGTTGAATTGTTCACTAATGTAGAACATGGGGAAGTGAATGTAAAACTTAAATATATTTGGAATGTTACGTGCGATTACATAAAATTAACTTCTTCTTCTACACTTCACCTGAATTTTTTTTATGTATATTATGTAATCGTGTCATTACTCCCTTCTCTATACTCAAAATGACCTTGTTGTGTGACTTACTCTTCTTCACTTTGTGCTAGTTTTTTTAGTTAGACTTTTCACTTTTGCACAGGTCGTAATAAGTGAGGTCAATTTAGAGTATAAGGGCACGTCAGGTTAAACCTCAAATGTCAATAGAAGTTGACTGTTGACGCAATGTTGAGCCAATACGTGAGATTGCATATAGCATTTTTAGAAATAGAGAATTTTGACTAAGACGTCACTTGATATTTATCTAGTGAGTCTCATTGTCATATTTTTAGCTGTATAGATGTAACGGATTTTATTGAGATGAAGCTCGACAAAATTATAATATTTTACTTCTTACTGAATTTACAATTAATTCAAGCTGATGAAAAGGGTAATAAAAGCTTTAAAATGACTCAATTTACTTTACGTAATTATATATTGTTTATTGATAGAGGGAAATTCCTACGAAATGAGAGTCGATGATATGCTATTTATGATGAAGAATACTCGAGCTGGTCTTCAAGCTGAAATGTATCGATGGCCAAAATGTCAAATCTTTTATGAATTTGACAAGGACATTCGTATGAGATGTTAATTTAAATGTAGTGTACATCTAATATGTAATATTCTTTCGGTTTTTAGCTAGAGACATGAAAACCGAAGTTCGTGAAGCAATGGACTTTATTGAAGAGTACACAGATATTAGATTTATCCCAAGAGATGCAAATATTAAAAACTACTTGCTGATTTCTAACTCACCTAAAGGATGTTTTGCTCATGTTGGCTATCTCAATCGTGGTATACAGGTATAAATATGAATTAGTAATCAGAGCAGGAATTGAAATGATGCTAGTTAATATTGTTTTTTTTTGTGTGAGAAAATTCTTAAATTAGTTTTAATTTTATCCTTATTAGTAAAGAGAGCTCAATAACAATTTTTTTAAGTTTTATGAAAATATTTGCAGAAATTTAATTTAGGCAAGGGCTGTTTAAGTCGTGGTGTAATTTCACATGAGCTGGTAAGACAAATCGTTAAATGCCTGAAGAAACTATATTCACATTCTGCTTACAACAATTTTTATCTAGTTACATTCAATCGGCGTCTCACATGAGCATCAACGAAACGACAGGAATAAATATGTGACAATTAATTACAACAATTTAAAAGATGGCAAGAGACATTTTTACAATTAAGATCAATTCCTTAAAATATTTACATAAACTTATTAATACACAGGAAAGTCACATAATTTCAAACTAGATGAAGAAATGGGACTAAAATTCAGCTATTTTGACCAGCCTTATAATTACGCTTCAATAATGCACTACAGCAAAACAGCCTTTAGCAAAAATGGCAAAGAGACAATCATCCCAAAGAAAATTGAGGGTGATACTAAAGACGCTTATTATAATGAAATTGATGAAGACGGTAGACCATTGATTGGGAATAGAAAATTAACATGGGGTGATGTGTGGCTAATCAATGCAATGTATAAAGACTACTGTTAAAAAATATTATATAATTAAACTTCAATTAAATATAGTTCTCTCATAATATGCCTTTGACCTGCGGTCATTTCTCATCACGTCACATAATAACTCTTTTTTTGTACTCTCACTTTACGACTCTTTTCACACGCTCAAATAATTTAATTAGTTCAGCATGCGAAAAACATTTCCTTTACAAAACTCAAGTGGCTACACGTGATAACTATTTACTTTCAGCAGTATTTTTTTAATGTTTGTGGTGACGGTGGCACAAAAACTAAAAAAATGTATTACAAGGTTGCAGAATTGAGCGTAAAACTGCTTGCTATATTATGTAGATATCAGATATCAAATACAACACTATATTATATACAGGCAATTGACTTGTCTGAACTTTTCTGTTATTGTCTTTTTAAACAGAACTGACTCATCATCACCACTCATCAGTACTCCTTTTTTTACAATTTTAAACTGTGGGAAGAAAATTTCATCTAGTTCTCAAGTGTAATCAGAGCACATTGTGTATATTTACAATTCTAATGTTGAGTGAGCTCAACTGACAAATCTTTAATACAAATAAACAACAAAGTTTATAAAAAAAGTGAATGAATGAGCAGAAAAACTATGTAATAATAATAGTATCAGTTGTCATCATCATCATCATTTGAGTTCAAATACATATCATCAACATTATATAGTCAACAAAATGAAATGCGACTTGTACATTTTATCATATAAGGTAGTAGAGTATTAAAAAGTAGGCAGATTAGTAAAAATCAAAATGAGCACAGAAAAAAACAAGAAGTAATCAAAGAAGTAAAAAAAAAATTTTTATAGACTACCCACGTTGCTAAAAAGAATTTCATATGTATCATATTATATCTCTGTTGACTTTTGATTCAAGTTTTGACTTTCTGATATTATAAATGATATTTATTATGTGACTTACCTGCTGAAAAGGAAAAAAAGTCACTCGTTTGCCCAAATATGAACAATTATTTCTTTTTCTTCTACCTACGTAAAAAGAAATAAAATCATAAGCCAAAAGCTGTGTGAACAACAAAAAAAACTTTGCATACATACTTGGTGACAACTCTATACACTCCATTGGAATAGTGTCTCATGTCATGTAGTGCAAACACTAAAAGAAAATATATGACTTGTTCTCTTAATATGCTAAGATCATAAAGTGTAATTCATACTTTATGACTTTGTTGTAAGCCAAAAGAGATTATTTTATTGAAACATCATATGAGAGTTTCTTAACTTTTGAAGAATGAATAAACATATACGTGACCAAGACCATGAAGAAGAACCAGTTAATAGAGTCATAATAAAATGTCAAGTTGGATCAACAGTTCAGAAGAGAAGAGGAAACTTGAGAGTGAGAAAACTAAGGATTGGCTTTAGCTGAAGGATGAGAAATGAGTTTATGGAAATGTTTTGGAATTTTTAATGCTTGCTTAAGAAAAGCTGTAATGTTTTCAAGATAGTTGAAAGCCATAAACTTTTTAGTTTAGGTATCTATTTAAAATGGTGACAGAACTGGATAATTTTCCATGTCTTTAAAATATTTAAGAGTAGTTAATATTTTTGAATTAGCCAATACGAAAGCTTAATGTCGTTAAAATTTCATACATCTGAGCTTTAGACTATTAGATTTAGTTAGAATGTTGGACAATTTACAAAAAACGGAAGGACATTCACATTATTATTACATCAAAAATTAGTGCAAATACTGATAATATTCTGTGAGAATTATAAGCTGGCAATCAACTTCTTCGACTTTTTATTTTAATAACTTTACGCCATTCAGTAATGTTTATGGGGCTCCTGAGATTAGTATCATTTGATTTAGTTACATTATTAAACAAAATGAAAGCGACATTCACCTTTTTTAATAATTCCGATATATTATGATAATATTGTTTATCGCTCGTGACATTCATTTTGTAGCATTGTCACTCAATGACCCATTGTTTTTCTTACAAGACAAAAAATGTCACATGCAAAAAAAGTCTCCTTTAATGTCAATGCTACACAACATTTTTCTATGTAGTAGCACAAAACACAACAAACACACACCTGCAATAATTACACTCTCCTGCATATTCATTGAGAATCTAACTTTCCAGTATCTCAAGTTTCAAGCTCAAGTTCCTGTTTTCTCACTTGTTCTTTGTAAAATGTACAACACACTATAAAGTTTACAAGTCTTAAACGTCTCTCTAAGCTTTCTACTAATGAATGCACACACAAACATTATAATATGATTGTTTGCCATTATGATTGTTGTATTGAAGAGAGAAAAAAGTAAGCACAGTAGCTACTATGTAAGAGAACTTGACTATTAACAGTAAAGAATTAAAAAAAAGTGTTGAGTCTAGTGATGTGATTAATGACCTCAACCTTTAGTCACTTGAAGTGTTCAACATATTTAAATTGCTTAGGCTTCATTCAACAAGTCTCTAAGAGACTCAATGACTAAAATGTTAAGCTATTTACATATTTCTACCTCTTCAACAACTAATAATCGGCAAAAGTCAAAGACGCAATGTTGGTGATTGTTCTCAACTGTGAAAATTCATTCAACATCATTGTAAATGAGGAGTTCACACCGTCTTGTTTTCTTTTTACTAAACAAGATTTTTTTTAATATTAAAAACCTAAGCTCTCACACAAAGTTTGTTTATTGGAATGTGCTCCTATGAATAAATTAATGCAAATTAGGACTCTTTTTTTGCCAATTTACAAAAGTAAATATGCGGAAGATCATGGTTTGTGATAAAGAGGCAACAACTGACTGTTTTTGGTCTATATTTATTACTCTTTTGACTACCTACTTTAATACTTTGGCTTTACCTCCTGCTGTTGTTTTACTTGACTCTTTTGCCTTTAGTGGTCAATGAGCAATTTACAGCTACTGATTTTTTCTCTATCTCTCTCTTTAGAACAACATAGCACAGTGAAAAGACCGGCTTTTGAAAAACTTTTCAACTTGTTATTATATGTTTTTGTCTATACGCTAAAGACAAGAAGACAAGCTAATGTCACCCACAAAATGTCAATTTTCTCAACTCAATTGTAAATCCCTTTTTAGCTTTCTACTACTATACTACTTGTTGTTTGTCACTCACTTGAGAGACAGGTTCAATGCTCAATATAATAAGGCTTATGGTACATAGACATATGAGACGAGAGTGAGATACACTAAAAAGATTTGTCATTTTTTCTTTACTTTTTTCTTTTTTCCTTTTGTGAGAGAGAATAGAAACCTAAGTAGTTGACAGTGAGAAGAGAATCGGTCAAACAAGCCACGAACCATTAGTGCTTTATCTTCTTCCTTAATCTTTTTTCTGCATTTCAAACTTCAAACTATTTCTTGTGTCTTTTTACAATCAGGAATGGTTGATTTTTTAATTTTCATTAGATAGGAAATGTAAGAGCAACTTGGTGTAATGGTAGAGCGCTTGCTTTAGAAGTAAGAGGTTCCTGGTTCGATTCCAGCTTAAGTTATAATTTGTTGGAGTAAAAATCTTTTTGAAGTAATTAGTTCTGATCTACTAGATGAAAATAAGATGAAAAAGTTTTTATTTATGTCCCACTTGAAATTACTCGCTTGGTCATTCCTGTATTTTTGATTTCTCTTATTCAAGCTTTTGTATACAACGTTGACAAGCACATTACATTTTTGTTGAGAAGCACCTGACCTTAGCTCAAGTAAAAAAGATTGTAACAAAAAACATGAGTAAAAATATATAGTATAGAGAGGTAAAGGATGAAGCCAAGTTAATAAGCACGACTCTCTGATATTGGAAATCTTGATTTGCTCTTATTAGGAAAGAGCTCAAGACAAGAAGACGACTTTTGACTCATTTGTCAATTATTGAGAGTAATGTAGCAGCTTCTTTCAACCCACGTTATACATGTTATTACGCTGCTATGTAAAGTAGAATTGAATTTTTGATTCACTCTTGTTAATATCATATACATATTGATCATCCGTTACTTATCTTATACGCCCACTCAATACTATATAACAATGATTGCCAAGAAATTTCCATTAAGAGTTGAAAAGATTTTTTCTTTTGGTAGCAACATTTTTAATACTGTAAGAGTTGATCTGAAGCAATGATACGGAAAAGTAGCTTAGGTTAGTTTTAAAATTAAGAATCTTCTTCTTTTTTTCCTTTAGCCATTCTCGGATTACATTAGAGAATCTCTTTATGACTTTAGGCTAACGGTACATACTCTAGATTTTTTCTAAACTTGCCACCTTCATCATAATTTTTGCACACTTTTGCAACCTTTTTTTCTTGTTTAATGCACCTGCCTTATATTTTATGGGCTTATGCAGATTTTTTGATTTCCTGTTTCAATCCCATTTCTTCTCAATACCAAATGCAATTTTTATGTACAGCATTCTTTCACTAGTGCCACTTGTTGCCTTATATACTATTAAAATGAGATGATAGAGTAGACAAGTTTATTTATCTTTCTTATATCTGGATGATGATACCACCTACTACTGACAATACGCTTCAACACAACATGCACTTGACATTATATTGAATCTCTAAATAAAAAAGTAGCAAGTCTACAGGTGACTGGTTTGTGACTTGCTGTACGTTTTATACTTACTCATCTCTCTCTCTCTCGAGTCATCAACCTAACCTAATTTAAGGGCAGGTTCACCTATGTTTTGTTGTTATATTAACATATCACCAATCTTGTTACTTCTTCAACTACCGGCTTCAATCTTTTTTCTCTCATGTCACGTCAAAAGAGTCATGTCACTCACTCATTTTATTGCCAACTCTCAACTTCCATATACAGCAGCACAGCAATGATCAGATCACAAGTCGCATCATCATCATCATCTCTATCATCAACTTGCTACTTTAGGACGGCGCTAAGTAGCTGTAAAGTGTTTTGCTTGTTTCAAGTTCAACTTGAGTGATATGGTATATAGTAAGTATAGTGAACTGTAAATATCTTTAGTTAAAAAAAACTGACGGCATCATTTTTCTTATAGACTCTAAACACAAGTGGTAATGAGGATGAAAAAGTAGAGAGAAAACGATTAAAAAATACACTTTATAATAGTCTTTATATATCATGATGAGAGCCTATTGACGCTATAATGATAAGAAAAAGATGATGACGACTACATTGGCCTCCGTGATATACAATTAAATTCTAAATGCTAACGATGACGAGAACTTGACACCACTCAAAATGCGATGTTTACATTTTGTAAAGTACAATAATAATAATGCAAAGAGTCATAAAATAACAAGCGTATACACTATACACAGAGTCCTCTTTTCTTCTTATATGACTATTATTACAAGTTATGACCCTATTATGTTGTAATTGTAAATGTACATACTATAGTAGTAAATAGTAGTAGCCCAAGAAAATTTTTCTTTTAATGCTCAAATGACGCTATATAAGAAAACATCATAAGCTATACAGTGGCAATAAATCTGGATTTTGCATCGTCATAAATAACTCACAAGTCTCTCATCTCTAAAAGAGTCAAAAGACGTCATCATAAATCTCTGCTGGACACATCATTAGCTCTTTGCCTTTTAGTCGCATGTTTAAAATGACAAAATATTAGAAAAATACCCTGCTAAGCTTATACATATATACACTATTTAAATCTCTCACCTTATGCTAATGTCACATTATCTCTACTACTGTTCTTCTTTTAATCTTTTCTTGCAATCTGTCTCGCAATGCCCCCAGAGTGTCATTTCACCTGAAGAGACTACAATAGAAAAGAAGATAAGGAACTGTGACATGACAGAAGAGTCTAAGGAAGGTAAGCTTTATAAACCATTATCCTTATTATATTATCCATTTATTATATTCATATATATATATGTATGTATATAAAGGTAAAAGCCTGAAGGTGCTATACACAATTTCGGCTGTGTGCTTAGAGTGTGTATGGCAAATGGAAGAAAGAGTGGCAGGTGGACGTGAGTGAGATGAGATGAGAAGAAGCGAGCGTGAGAAAAGTTGGAGCCGATGGTCAAAACTCAGAAGCTGTTATAACTGCTCAAATATATATATATATAAAAGCTACTGATGATATATGTTGTTGTTGTTATAAAGAGTCTATAAGACAAACTCATGTGTAAAGGAATTTGTGAAGAGTAGTAGGAGAGAGGCAGCAAAGTGTGGGAACGAAACTTTTAGAGAAAAGAGTATATTATATTGTGTTATTGTTGAATGTGTATATACATATACATTGTCAGCATTAAAGCTTGTAAACTAACTATTACTCTTATTACTATTACTCCAAAGGGGAATGAAAACGATGATATAGCTTCAACCTCAACTCATACTGTACTCAATTGAGCAAAGAAGAAGCAAGTGGATACTACTTTGCATTATAAGGTATAGAGAACTACCTTACTCTTTTCGATAGCTTTAAGCTAATGGGTCTAGACTTTTACACATAGAGCATGAGAAAAGTACACAATACACTATATGCTTAATACAAGTTGAAGCAAAACTTGCCCTTTTATCACCGACAAAGTAATTTCTTCGGGAAGTCATTCATAGTTTGAGTGGTGAGGAGTAAGCATCTCACAACAACTCAGTCTTGAACTTACAATTGAACAAGTGCATTAAACTAATATATATATACGTGCCTTATTGGAGTTGAGAGTTTAAGAAGTTTTTTATTTCTTTTTGTGACAATCATTGTTGACAATCATTCACGATGGCTGCTATCGTCGTCAATAATCAAGAGGAACAACCAATTTCTCGCACCTATCAATACAGAAAGGTAAATCATTTAATTTATTTATTACACCTGTTATATAATAATTGGCAATTGATATAAGAACACGAGTAAAATGTCACACACAATAAGTAATCTCTATTAAAAGGAGTTAGCAATGTGTGTTTTCTCAATGACACGTGTATGACATAGAATTTTTCCAATTAAAAGAATTACGACATTGATATTGTTTTTCTTGTTCTCACTTCTCTGCCAATTTAAATGTCAACTCTATTGAAATATACATTGTAAACTTACCTTGATTTTTTTTTTCTTTTATTGAAGGTGATGAAACCAATGTTAGAGCGTAAGAGGAGAGCAAGGATTAATCACTGTCTAGATGAACTAAAGGAGTTACTTGTTGGTGCCCTTCAACAGGAAGGTGAATCAGTTTCAAGATTGGAAAAAGCTGATGTTTTGGAATTGACAGTTCGTCATCTTCACAAATTGAGAAGATCAGCTCAACTAAGTGAGTCTTCTGCTGGTGATCGTTTTCGTAGTGGTTTTGTGCATTGTGCCAACACTGTGAATAAATATATGACAACATTGTCGACAAGTTCTGTTGACATTTCTGTCTCATCTCGTCTAGCTGCTCATTTGGAAACTTGTATTCGTCATATGGAAGTAGCTGCAGCTCAACAACAACAACAATTAACTAACAATAATCCATCTACCAATCAAATCTCATCAACTAATGTTGTTGTAGCTAATCCTTCACAACAACATGTCTCTCTTCATCATCATCAGTCTCAACTTTCCCCATTAACTCATCAAATGAGAATGATGAGTCCACCATCTTCTCAACAACCAAATGGTCTCAATATTTTGACCACATATACTCCACCAACATCACCAATCTCGTCAGCTTCACCAAATTCTAAATTCTTCATTGCTTTCAATCCTTCAATGTCATCTTCATCCTCATCTCATTCACCACATTCTTCTGGCTCAACTGGAAGTTTGAGTCCTCCAGCAGCTCACTATACTTCATCTCAACCATTATCACTTTGCCTCAATGCTAACAAGTCACCACAAGATGAGCCATTTGATTTGTCCAGTGGTGTTTGGAGACCGTGGTAAATTAAATATTTGGATCTGTAGAGTTTAAGAGAGATAAATATAACAAGACCTTGTCACTTTGTCTTCCAAAAAAAATATAACTTTGTCTTTCACATATATATATATTTAGTTTGTAAGAAGAATCTCTAAAAGTAATAATTATGTGACAAGAAGAGAAGAAAATATTAACAGTTGAGAAGTAGAGAGATGTTGTAAGTAGTACTAGTAACTTTTGTAAATGTTTGGTTAGAGATGATAAGAGAGTGAAGGAATTTCATAGAGAGAATTTATATTTATGAGAAGAGAAAATTTATCACTTGTTTCATACATTTATATATATATTTGTATAGAGTTAAAAGTTTAAACTTGAAAACTAACACGTGTGTATCATCATCATCATCCTAAGAGATTATAATTTATAAGAATATCTATATCTATATAAGAAATGTTGACGACGAAAATCATATAGTAGTCCAACATACGGGAAAGGCGTGCAGACAATCAATAAATATATATAGTTTAGAGAGAGAGAAGTAAGATGATAGAAAAAATGCTCAAGACTAAAAAAATCATTCCATTTTTTTTCTTATGCTTTTTTCTCATCTAACACTCATCATCTTAAACTATTATATCATTTGTACGTAGTAGTCATAAATCAGTAGATGAATTTTATTATTATTTTTATTTTTAAAGAATTTATTATGTTAGAAAGAGTTATTAGAGTTTAAGTTGAGTTTGCCAGCTAAAAAAATCATTTTTAATATGGTGGCTTCAGCGGCAATCAAGTAAGCTTGACAATCAGTTCAGTCAATTTTAGTGAAAAAGATGAAGTGAAGTAGTGAGAATTCACTGTTGTCATAATCAGAGACTTTTGAGTCTCAAGAAATGTCAATAGTTTCAATCAGTCTTCCTCAATTTTTCACTAGTTGATGTGATGTATATAAAAATTTATTTTTAGTTTAGTACATATTATAGTAGTTTTATGTAGAAGTTTTCTTGTATAATCATTTGTCAATATTTTGTAGTAGTAGAAATGTGTTATTGTGATAAGATGAAAATGCCGTTTGATTAGAAATCATTGGCTTAGTATGTGAAGATGAAATTTTATTGTACAGTTTCAGTTTTCTGGATTTTAAATTGTCTCAAAAAGTCTCAATTATTTTGAAGAGTCGATCTCATATGTCACCAAGAGATTTATATATATTACTAATTTATCCATTTACTACTAGTTATGTATTACTAAGCTGCGCTGAAAAACTAATTTTATTATGTAGTGTCAAATTCGTTAATTGAACTATTAATAAAAAATCGCTTAAAAATGAATTCCTTGAAAAAAATATATTGTGTGTTGTTTTTACGTCATTTATTATTGATCATGTGGCATTTGTAGGCTTTTTGTAATGAGTAGTTTGCTCTCTATTCTGCTTTTCAGCATTTAGCATCTTAATCCCATAATTCTAAAGACTAATTGTAATTGTCGGGTAACAGCATAAATCACACTACTAATTAGTCATATTCAAGTCTCACATGACTCAATGACTCATCCTTATCCAAGACCCTTCAAAATATTTTCCTCTCTATTTACATTTCACACACAGCTTAACATATCATCATATCTTCATAATATCAAATATTAAGAAAACTCAACTCATATGATGATGACTAATCAATAATCTTTCAACTCAAAAATTTCCAGAAAGATAAAAGGATTAAAACTATTTGTCTCCACATTATCACACAATATCACATAAATATGCTTTCAAAAAGGGTTAATTTCTCCATATTTTTGTCCATTTTTATCTATACTAGACTTTACATATATGTTTGCCCATAAGCTATTCTCTTTCGTCTCAACCGATTACAATGAGACAACACATAATAGTATATGTACTACATAAACTATTATTACAAAAGTCAAGAAGAAAAAGGGCCGATTATATCACACTACTATTGACTCTGATATAAGCATATTATAGTAGAGCATCATCAAAGCATCTCTCAATATGACATGACAGTCGTCAGTTAAAAAAGTAGAAAAAAGATCCATGAAAGAATTAGATAGTAAGAGCCTTTACAATACACTTAGCATAGGCGTTATGCTTCGTTTCGTTACTAGTTATATAGCACGTGCTAATGTTTTGTAAGAAGACTTGAAGAAGAGAAGAAGAAGAAAAAAGTTTCAAACGAGAATTCCCTGTGGTAAAAGAAATAGTATGCTTTCCTTGTATTTAATAGCTTGACTTGGGCATGTTGACTGGCATGAGGTTTAAGGTTTTGGTATAGGCAAAGAGCATTATCACAAAATTATTATTATATTGTATGCCTATCTCTCTCTCTCTCTCTCACTCCTTCAAAAGAAAAAAAACTGGTTAGCTTCTTGTACTTACTGAGTCAGCAGTCTAGTAGTAAAAGTTGTAGTGGTGGTTTGAGTCTCTTATTGCTTGGTAAACATCTTCAAGTTTTCATATGCTGTCCCATGCTTTTTCAAGTCTTGAGAAACTTGGAGTCGAAGGTTTCCCACGGTATTGAATCTTTGTTTTGAGCATCACATCACATGCCAACATGAGTCTCAAATATACAATAGCTTTTATAGATATATGTATATGACGACTATATATCTTATATAGTTTTATAACAGTGCTGGAGGCAGAAGAGATTGAGTATATATATATGTACAAGTTGTAGAAATGAGTATATAGAAGAAGAGTGATTTTCATTGTTCAGATATATAGTATATAGGAATTGTAGAACATATATAATGTACCCGAAGTCTAAAGTAATCTCTCTTGTAGAGAGAAAAGTATATAAGTTTGTAGGTGGTTACATACAACATGCGTCAGGCAATAGGCGATAGGCTTCTGCCTTTTTGTTACTTACTACCACAACACTACATTCAACGGCTACTATGCATTTCTCTTATTATATGGTCCTTCGTAATATATGTGTGTTCAACATGAAATGATCTTTTTGTATAGGAGAGAAAGTCCCGAGAAACATCAAGTGTGTTGGGTTAACGAGTAAAAATTGTGATAATGAGTTAAACGTCACATACTTCAGATTTTGGACTGTGAGTGATTTTTTAAGATAACTTTAGTTATTTTGAATATGAAATGATATATTTCTTATCAGAAGTTAAGGGTAGTTAAGAATTTCCAGATTTGTGATAATTTTAATCCTCAAGTCGTCTTTAATCTGCGTGAGAAAGCCTTGATAAGAATTCCAAAAAATCTGACTTTAGAAATGAGTCATCATGGATTATTATTGGGTTTACTGGTTTTCAAATGTTTGTTGTTTGCTGGGATTAAATATAAAATGTAGCATGGATAATGCATAGTGGTTTTAGTAGTAAAGAGAGAGGATATTAAATACAGTATGAAATGATGTATGATACCTAGGTTAAATGGGATATGAGATGAGTAATAAGAAAAGTTGGATGAGGGTGAGGTGAGACATAAAGTAATGAAGGTATTTGGAGATTTTATGAAACGGTGGATTTATAAGTCAAAATATATGTTTGGATTTTCCTACATGCTGTATCTTTAATTACTGCCAGAGACTAATTACAATTAAAACTGTCCCCACTTAATTTGTTTTAAGAGAGTCAAACAGCATGAACCTAGTTTTTGGTACAGTTTTTCAGTAGGTCAGATAAAACGACAATAACCGGCGTCAAATTTTACCAATAAGTATTCTCAGACCAATTTTATTTTTTGGCACAATATAAAAAAGACACAAGGTTATAATTTTTACAGATCTTCTCTTCTGTATTTTTGCCTAAACTTTAGAGATAAAAAATATCATGCTAAATTGACACTGCAGAGTCAAATGATCAAAAGGATTAGAAGTTTTAAAACAAGAGAGAAGAGAGACTATAAATATGAAAAACCGTGTCGAATTCAACAAATCAGAACTCAATTAAGCGTGATGCATATGATTGAAACAATGGGAAAAATTTGTGAGAGAAAGGCAGAGAGAGAGAGGTATATTTATATATAAACTATAAATAAAGTCAAGTCAAGAGCATATATAATAATGTTATGATGAACATTTTTAGTTGTTTCAAGTGCTATATAGACATGCTCGATAACTTTTTTTGATGAACCTTTACACTTTAAAATAGCATTTTATACCACATATAGCATAACGTTGGTATACTCACTCAGTTACGGTAATACGTGACTGTTTCAATCGTCAATAGGCATGCAATCGTGTCAACACTACAAAATTCTGCTAATATCTCAAGAACCATAACGTAAAACAAAAAAGATGATTTTTTCTGCAGCAGAGAACAGATTTAATATCACGGCGTCTTTTTAGTTGAAGCTAATAAAGGATCGGGTTAGAAAGAAAAATTGAACTATAGGTATCAATGGCAAGTGCTTATAGTTTCACCTCATGCTAAAATCTAGTAACAATGCTACTGTTTACTAATTAATTGATCTTAAATACATTTACAATTACCAATAATTGTGAAATCGAACATGTATTGATAGAAAGTTCAATATTTATATAGCCACATTTTATGTTGAATATCTGTAAGCTTAGACTTTTAGCGTATTGAGTCGCCAGAAGAAAACCAAATGGCACAAAGCATTGCAAAAGAATAAAATACCTAAATCTCTCAAATTGCTACTAATTATACATAAGAAATCAACATCTAAACTTTGATAATGACGATTCTCCAGAAAAGTCACTCTGCAAAGATAATAAAACTGGAAAACTGGAATTTCCAGTTTTTAGCTAAAAATCTCTATTTGACTTTCTGATTTTCATCATCTGACTCTTGTACGCAAATAATCTTAGTTAGCTGAAATAGAAATCGTGATTAGTCTCACATGACCCCATATAACTTTTCATTTTGTTTCATCTCTTCTAAAGACTCTTTAGATTTCATCAACATCAAAAAAAGTCAAAGTCAAGTGAGTAGTGAGCCACGAAGCACGAGACATGATTTCAAGATTTTAAAACAAATGCATATATAAGAACTCTTCTTGTAATAAGTATACACAACAGGTCAAAACGTCAGCATTCACATTCTCTCATCAATATCTCAATACTCAATATTTTTTTTTCAAATGCTCATCTTCAACTTAAGATCTCAAAACTCAATCCATTCTCCAATAAATGATTTTGTCGTGATGTAGTTTTCTCTTCTCTTTTGATTCATATAAGCCAAAGCATCATTTATTTTTCATCAACATAAATAATCTCTTTGAAACTTCTAATGTTTTCCAATACTAATATCATCATCTCTAGTTTACTCTTGTTCTTGGGCGTACACAAAATTATATCTGAATTTATATCTCAGAGATCAACACTATATATATATACATATATACTAGATTAGTTTTCTTACATCAAAAATTATGCTGTGTAATAACATAAGTAGAGTCTAATCACCTCTAGTTTAAGTTTTGATACTATTATTATTATACTGCATCTCTCTTATACATGTCGTAGTGTATAGAAAACTTTGTATCTCTTATTACCCCTAGAATGCTTATAAATGAATTTTCCCTTTATACGACATAGAGAAACACAGTAGCACGTACACATCAACCATATAAGGCATCTTTCAAAAATCTTGAAGTTTGATATGAATTATTGTCTGAGACTCACAATTTAGTCGGGTGGATTTTCAGAGACAGAACAGAAGCTCAATTTGAAAATGACTAATGAATAATAATGGTAATAATCACACACACATAGAAGTTCATAGCCCAGTATAAAAATCTTAAATGGACTTTACATGATAGAGAAGACTTCATGAGAGAAGTAAAAGTCGTGAGGCAACTGTCTAACTAATATCTCTCTGCCTAATATTCACGATCGAAATCTCTCTCTCAACTAATACTCATTATTTTATGACTAAGGTTTTAAACTGCTACTGGTCTTTTTAAAATGCTATGCTCCAAAAAAGATGAAGATACGATCTATCTCAAGAGTCTATTTACAGAGCCAATTATTACGGTTTAGACTACACCACAAATAAAAAAAGATGAAGATACGATCTATCTCAAGAGTCTATTTACAGAGCCAATTATTACGGTTTAGACTACATCACAGTATCATATATAGCAATGAAAAATTGACAGTTGCACTTGCTACAATGTTTCACTGTTGTAGGTCTTCTTCTCCTGTAAACAAGTTTGCACTTTGTTCCTCTCATTTTTTTCTCATTCCTCATCGCATCTCAATCAATACTCACTTTTTTCAATCTAATGAAAAAATCACCAAAGACCTCACGAGTCGTTTCGTACTTATCTCTCTCTAAAGACTAAATGGCAAATTTATCATTTACACATTTCGCATTAAGAAAAAGGCACTTTAATCATGAAACAAGTCATTCCATTATCTTTTTAGTCGCAGAGACTTCTTTACAGAGGCAGCGGCAGTGTTTTGTTTTAGATTCAATTTACATTTTATATAACCAGTAGCTCAAAGACAAAATGTAACTAAATACTTTTTTTTATATTGGAAACCTGTAAAAAACACTTGAGAGATTAAATATTGGCTACTTGAATTTGCTCAGCTCTTAGCTAAACATTGAAAAAATGGTCAATTGAATTGGTAAAGAAAATTGCATTGTCTGTTTTTGTACTTTAGACATCTCATCACATCATCATTCAAATCAACCTTCCATCAAAAGCTACCGACTTTGGCAAAATCTTACAGAGT
>VCNE01009170.1:0-69011 GCA_009869805.1 Oncopodura yosiiana
AGCTAGCAATTATACACTCTTTATGTGGAAATATGATATAACCACACTATTGAAATACAAGAAGAAATAAAGATTTAATATTATCTAAAAGTAACAAACAAATAGTTTACTTAAACTGTGAAGGACAACTAAAGATGATGGTGAAGAGTGACGAGACAAGGTCCTTTTGTTATATTCAACGTTCACATGTTCCAGGATATATAATACATACCCGTTATCATAAAAATATAAGATCAATCCGTCGCGTCTCAGTTTGCCTCATCCATAGGCTTTATAGTCAAAAGTCCAAGAATGACCAAGATGCTATCGAAACAAAGCAATAAGCAAGTTTCTAAAAACAGGGTCATCATACTTGTCTTTCAAATTTCTACTATGTGTTCAAGAGTCTGTAATTACAAATCATAATTCCTTGTTTTATTTACAATTATAACACTGTGAGAAATTAAATGGTCTAAAAATTAAAATACGGAAAGGTATTTTTTTGACAGAATTTGACAGTCTCAGGTCGATACAGTTGGAGGAAGAAGGCGATACATAATTAAAGACATTAGGTGAAATTTGTAAAATGAAAAGACATATAGCAAGTTATCCTTTTACTAGAGCAAAGCAGAAAAAGAATCTCTCTTCTTCGGTCTTGACTCGAGACTCTTGAGTCAAGAAAACACTTGGTCTTGACTTGAGGAATTTGATACTCCAAGATGGGTTTGTATATTATCTACTATAATGTATAACTTTGCAAAAATTTCATGGTTTTCTCAAAAATTGACATGACCTTACGAAGTTGTTTTCAAATTCTATTTTTATTATAATTATTTGAAAAATTTCCAAAAATATGTTGTAAACTTTGAAAATTTAAATAGATTATTCCTGTTGCGATTGATGTACGTTGATATAAATAAATGCAGAGTATGAGAGAATAAATAAGATATGTCAACAAAGTCATCAAGATTCATTAGCGGTATTCGTTGTATCTTACTCTTTTCTTTTACAAAAATTTAAAAATCTCATTACTGATCACCTTCGTCTCTTTACTTATTATTTCCATGCATATAAATACACGGAAGCTTATATCATTGCAACAACCAAAATCAGTGAGATGAGCATGAAGCTTTTAGCTCGCTCTGAGTGAGAGTTTGGCTTAAATATTTTGATAGAAAAGCAATCTACTCTCTACTCTACAAGAGAAATAACATATTTTCCAATTTTTTTATAGAAAGACTTTTAACTTGATAGTGTAAAAAAGTTTACATGTACTAGTATATGATATAAGATTTGTCATTCATGAGCAGGCTCCTAAAAACTTTTTTTACTAATAGGCTAATTACTTGCGTATGCATAGTATGAATTCTTTTAGCTAACGATTTATTACTTCATTGTTCATTTGCAAGATTCAGAAAGCATTTATTATTTATCGTTGCGTTCACAATAATGTGAACTTCATATGCAATTTCATCATGATACCCCATTCATGAATCTCATGAATGAAAGTTTTTTTACAGCGACTTTTGGTGGGAAACGTGTGAGCGACGTGATCTGTTTTTTTCTTTCCAAGTCCTCCAAACAAACGGAACGAAAACTGAAAAAACATTAGTTCTAATTTTTGTGAAATTGACACACTAAATATTTATTGTCAAAACAAAATAATGTCTGGCTCATTCGGGATTCATAAACTGAAAGAAGAGACAACTTACAACCGAAAGGACTCATCATCTGTATCACCATACATGTCTGGCTTTTCACATACTGAGCGAACTGTGAGTCGGATAACTTTTATAACTACAATTACACCAAAAAAAACTAAATTGTCCTAATTTTCTTCTACTCAGATTCGTCTTAAAAGAATGTTAAACACATTTGTCGTTTGCCTTATACTTCAAGTAGTGACTCTAATGCTTATAAGACTGCCTAATTTTGGATTTACATGGGACTCCAAAATAACTATTTCGACAATATTTTTAGTTATACCAAGGCTGATAATAAGACAATTTGCTGATCCGGATTGCATCTTAATTAATTTATTTCTTCTATGTGCTATTCTGATGTATTCACTATGTTTTGATTGCAAAAGATTTAGTAAGTTTTTTTAAAGTTTGCGATACAACATACAAATAATAAGTTCAAAGTTGCTTAATAATAACTTATAATTGAATTTTAAATATAGTGATTAGTAGGCCTCAGAATAATCTCCATGTAAAAATACTTGGATCTGGACTTCTCGTTGGACTGGCTCCATTAGCTGTTAGCCGTTTTAGTAACCTTGCTGCTAATGCTGTAAATAGCTCAGATTTCTACCTTACATACAGATGCATTGACTAGTATGTTGATACAAAATAAAAGAATATTTTTATAACATTTTTTACAATAATAACATTTATATATATTTATAGCCACAAGAGTGAAATGGAAGACGAAAATTCAATTTGCATTCATGGAGACAGATTCTTTTTATATCTTTGGCTGGGAATAGTTACTGGATTTCATGCTTATATATTTTCAACGAGTCAACTATTTACTTTACAACTTGAATTACTACATACTTCAAAATTAGCTACGTGGTTGAGTAGTTTGCGAAATATTTTTTGGGAATCGTTGCTGTTTTCTGTGAGTGATTTGCCTATCGGTTATTCCGTATTCTTTCTATTAGGTAAGGTTATATATATATATATACTTCAATAGAATTTGTTTTATTAATCAATTTTATAAATTTTTAAAATTTATAGGACCCAGTATGCAAGCATGTGTTACAAAACTAACAGGATATTACTTTATGGACGACAAATTAAATATCATAAGCTTATTACTTGATATCAGTCTTCACTTGCATTTATTACTTTTGGGAACTGTACTGCTTAGTTGGTTGAAGCTTATTTGGATAATGTGTCAACTACAATTGATTTCTGTACGTACAATATGTTTTTTTGTAATGTTTAGTAGTAAGTTTTTTACAAAATGAAATTATTATATTATAATTTTAGCCACTTAACCTGAACTTTCATCATGACTTACCCAGTGGAAATACTATAGCTGTGACTGATGCCATTAGACATGATTCCAAATCTGAGTATTTGAAATACTTGGGTTATAAAGATCTGCATATTATTTCACAAATGCCTGGTGATGATATAAGATTAGTTTTCAAACTGAGTCATCCTGGTATGACTTTTTCCCAATTATATATAAGAATTTTTTTTTACAAGTTTATTATTAAAAATATTGTATTTGTTTAAACAGGTGGTTATCCAAGAAATTGGAAAGATGTATGTAATCCAACTTTAGAAATGTGCCATTCAATGACTGCCATGATTCAAGATGCTTGTAAAGAGTATCGTAATATATCTAAGCAGAAGGAAGCAGCGAAAAACCCAACAAAGAAAGGACCTCGAGTAACTATATCAGAAATACAACCAATAATTTATACTGAGCAACGTTCATTAGCAATGCGAAACTTGCACTGCTCGTAAGTATTTTCAATATTTTATCATTATGGATTATAATAAAAAAACTTATTCTTTCTTGTTTATATGCACCCCAGGTTTTCAGATGACTTAGTTATCACTAAGCCCAGAGAACCATCATTTTCAATTCGTGCATTGGCTGATCCAAGTAGTGCATTGATTTATTTACGTGAAAGTATTACTTCAGTAAGTTTTCTTTCGCCCTCTTTCACTGTATAATATTATGTTATATTTAAATATAATTGATTGAGATTTATTTCTTATTTACAGACATTAAAGACTGGAGTTAAAAAAATTGTGGAACAGATACCACGAAAAAAATATCACAAGAAATATGTAAAAATATTTGACAATGTAGATTTAGTTATTATTGGTGTAAATAGCTTAAGTAAGCTAGCAAAAAGCTCCTTAAAATATGATAACACTGGTGTTGTTCATCAAGATATGGTTCGTATAATTTCTACAGTCATCGACTTGTATATGGTATAATTGCAAAAAAAAATTTTTTTTTTGTTGATTTATTATTAAAATTGATTTATTTAATCTTTCGTTGTTCTTTTTTATTTGTAGGAACTAGATGAATTTTGTGATATGATACATGCAACAAGTGATAACTTTACCCCTGCTGCTACTGAAGAACTCCTGTTACTTTCTGATTGTTTAAAATCTTGTCTCAAATCGGATCTTTACCTTCTTCATTTCTGTTTCAACTCATACTTTGAGTAAGTTTCATAAAACAAAATTATAATAATATGATGTCATATTTCAGTATTAACTAACATGAGCTTTGCAATTTTTTGTTTCAGTATTATTGGTCTCAGTGAGAAATATCAAGATTTGATAAATCAAATTATTCCTTTACGTAGTTTATAATATAATGTTCTGTAAAATATGTTTTGTTAATTATTGAAAATATTACGCTTTCTAGCAATGCCAATTGAAGAAAAAAATCATAAACACCATGTGCTTTTGTAGTCAAGTTATAAGACACGTTTTAAAAGATTCTTGTAAAAATGTGTATGAGAATGTATAGTATATATGTACTACTACAAAGTACTTAGGTATTTATACTTTGTACAACATTATAGAGTTATGTTCTTATACTTTATGTTATGTTATATTGTATAAGTTGTATTCTGTGTTCCATCACGCTGTGCTTTATGGTTCAACTAGTATTTTTGCTAGTTTGTTACTTGACAACTTCTTAGACACACATATAAAAAGACGACGAAGCAAAAAGTGAAATAATAAAGTTCTCATCATTTTTTCTAATTTTGTTAACAAGATCAAATCGTCGTCTGTACTACATTTTATTTAATAAAAATGGCTACTTTGTTTCATCAAAATCAACCAAAAGAAGAAAGCTTGAGACAAACATCAAATTGTGACAAGTACGAACTATTTTTTTATTTCACGTGCACGTGATATAAACAAAAGAAGATTTATTTAATAAGAAAGTGCTCGCACAAATTTTAGATCTGGTAGCTGAGAAGAAGCTTATTCATGTAGTAGAATTTAAAAAGAATACGGTAAGATCATAATAATATAACTATTATCTCTCTTTCTATCTTCTATTATATACTCCTGTTCAATTTTCATCTTTTATACAAATAAGTTAACTGCCACCTCATGAGTCATGACACTCTATCTGTCTGCATATTGTTAGATTTTTGTAAAAAATTTGACACAGTTGCGACTAAGCATCATTAATCATTGGAATTTTTATCTATATTTCAGCTTGAAATTTTCAAGTAGTTGATACAACCACAACAAAATACTTATAAGCCCTTTTAAGTAGTCTATTAATTAAACTATTAAAAATTTTGGATAAAACAACCATAAACCATAATAGGAACACAATGTCACAACAGAACAGAGCTCTTTCATTTTCTACCGTAAAACAGCCTGGTTTTACACTGCAATATGTAAATTACACAGTTTTCAGACATTTTGCTTAATAACGTAATTATTCTAAAAAAAATTACAGGGTCCTAACAAAAAAGTTTTCATTTATAAAATGGAAGTATGTTAATTGTGAAAGTATAAATTGCTAAAAATTATAAAAACTTAAGAACAAACAAGTTAGAAACAAAACATGAGAAAATTTAGAAAAAATAAGTTAAAGAATATTTGTCTAATTAAAAAACATGAACCGAAAAGCATTAAATTCACAAAGTTTCATGAGGATTAAATAAGGACGATTTCTGATGCATATTTTTGTCAATGATATTTGTCTGTAGCCCTTGAATTTTACTTTTCATTTTCCTTTAACTGACTATTGATAACATGAGGTTGCATAAAATCAAATTGACAAAAATTCAGTCATTTCAATACTTTGTCGGCACAATTTCAAAAATTAATAGTGACAAAAAACATTAATAAGAAGAAATAAATAAATTCTGCAACATTGCATAAAATGCATATTGGTCATTACTTCTAAACATGACTGTAATATGCTGTAGAGTCTCAATTATGCTGAAATTCTAGTACTACTACTACTACTTTTGTTGGAACTGTTAAAAAGTATTTTTATTATGTAAGTTCTGAATAATTGTTTGTTAGTTTGGTCACACTCTGAAGTGAAGTATAAAATTGCAACTTCAACATTTTCTATTATATACACATTTCATTTAGGTTTGTAGCATAAACAATAACACATTTTATTATTTCAGAAACAGTAGTAGTGCTACATATATAGTTTACACTAGAGATGTACCGAACTCACAATTGAACCTGAACGTCCGATTTGAAACTTTCAAGTTGAAAGCAAGAAAATTTTCAGGTTATAATTTTGTCAGTTAATTATTTACACGTTAGCAGATACTGAAACAAGAGTTTCAATAAATAGTTTTCTTATTTAGGGTATATTTAAAGATAAGGTTAGAAAGTCATTTTAGTATGACTGTAGTTCTTCTAAAAATTTGTCCGACATTTTATATGTTGTCCACTGAACTAAACTGTTTGGTTTGGTGCTCGGGATAAATGACGTTCAGTACATCTCTAATTTGCACATGCATAAGACACATATTTATGTAACATTAATATGTACCTGTTTGTCATCATAACGTCACAGGTCGTAAGTTATATACAACTTGTAACTCAGCAAAAAAAGTCGAGGGGTACCTGTTTCTGATTTGCTTTGTGTCATATCAATAATTATTAGTCAATTTTGTGTATATTGTCTGCAAACAGATCGAACAAAGTAAACCTCAAAAAATACACATAAGTAACGAAGAGAAATCAGAAAAAATTGAACTCACTCAGAAATGTATTTGCACGTTCTTCCAGAAAGACTTACTAACAGTCTTTTCAACCGAAACACTGACTCTGGAATAACCTTTAACTGCAATTCAAATCAACAACATTACTCAACTCAAAAATCATTCATGGCATCATCAAGTATGAGTATGAGACAGTGGATATGGAGCAGACACAGAAATGACAGAAGGTATGCTCTCTTTAATTATATTTCTTAAAACTGTCAACTAAAAGTCGAGTCTGTATGAAATTACTATAATGATAATTCGTCATTGATTATGTATAGCGTCTACATAGTTCTTTCTTACAAAACATATGAATAGTCAGTTTTTAAACATTATTAGGCTAAGCTAGGCGAATAGAACATACATACCAAAAGTTGATGTAGACAAACTGGAAATAAAACAAAAATAATTTACTATAGCTATGTTGTCTCAACTTGAGAATCTCAGTCTCAAATTGTGAGCAACCTGAAATAACCTGATGCTTAACTATTATAAGCAAGTAGTCTCAATCTACCCCAGTATCTTTGACCAAAATACACTTGACCCGACAATGAGACTTAGGTGACCTAAGATAGATCACTTAATATAATTTATTTAGTTGCTAGTCTATAAAGGTAATTTGGATTTATAATTGTAATGTTTCTCTTAAAATCCCTGTATTCAATCAATGCATATTATTCTCCAAATTGGAGATGTAAGTACATAAATATATTTATCTAGATTAATATAATATATTAGTTATACTACTTTTAAAGTAGGAAGTAAGTAGTAGTCATTTGCATTCATCTCTTGAGGTTTTCTATTTAGAGTGAGTGTCTATTCTCTATACAACTTCTTTTTCTATTTCAACTTCCTGATTACTGTTGAAGACTAAAAAGTCGAGGAGAAAGTTGATTCACTCGTGTTAAAGAGAAAGCTTATAACAACATCGTAATAAGAGAGAGGCAATTTGAATCTGGTGCACTGTAGACTTTATTATCAGAAGAAGAATTTATAAGTGATTTTCATAACAAATATTATTATGCAGTTATTTCAGTGCAGTAATATGTAATACTGAATTTCATTCAATGAAATGAACATAATACCTTTCCTAGCTCGATATACTTTACTAAAAAATATGGTGGTGTAAGTGTAAGTTCATTAGAGTTAGAGACGATCACAAGATTCACAATTCACAACATCACAACATAGTAGTAGTGTCACACTACTTCTAAACTTTAGAATATAAAGTTATTTAATAACATTGAACACCATTTCAATAAGGAAATGGTCGTGTGTATTTTCTTGAAAGCTTTGAATTAAATTGTACTTGAATACCAACGGTATAAAATAATCAAGAAAGAGTGACAGGTAATTTATAAAGTATTCTGATATTGGATATAGACCTGTTGATAATCGTCAATTTGTTCTAGTAAAGTATAAATTATTTATGATATGATAAAACTAGAATTTTGACAATTTTCTTTTAACGTATATGGTATATCTAATATTTTTCTGTAAATAGTACTGCACATCGTTATACTAGGGATAGAACAATGTCTGAGAAACAACAATCACCAGTTCCAACGGCAACAACTCCAACAACAGTCAGTGCATCTGGCTCTTTTCCAGAAAGAAAGAGTCATCCTTCAGGAGGAAATGGTCCAAGTTCAGTTAGCTCTAGTCAACATCCGATTGTCAAAATTGGGCATTATGTTCTTGGAGAGACTCTAGGAATTGGAACATTTGGAAAAGTCAAAAGTAAGACATATCATTATGATTTCTTTCGTGAGTCATGCTAGGAAAAACATTGTAAAATGTTGTTTTAATATAATAATGTTGTCAAAACATTTATTTCTAATTTTATTTTAGTTGTTGTTTATTATGTTAAAATATTTTCAGAATGATGTAATAGATATTTACTGATCAGACTAGTTGATATTGATATTATTAGTAAATATTTCAATGTATAGGAAACAAATATATAATACATTTTGTGCTGATTCATCGAAAAGTTCATATTACATAGATATATATATATTTACAAGTCGTCAAGGACAAGGACAGTGACAATAATGTATTTGTGTGCTGTTTTCTTGATTACATTTAATGATTGTGTTTTATTTCTTCTCTTGTAGTTGGAGAACATCAGCTTACCGGTCACAAAGTTGCTGTAAAAATTCTCAATCGCCAGAAAATCAAAAGTCTCGATGTTGTTGGAAAGATCAGACGAGAGATTCAAAATCTCAAATTATTTAGGCATCCACATATTATCAAATTGTAAGTTTATGCATCATCAAGTGTCAACAGATAAACTCAATGTGTCAATGTTAATATGATATTAGATATCATAAATATTTTTCTTTGCTGTCGTAGCTGTTTTTTCTTAGTAGTTAGTAGAAGTATACTTCACAGATATATCATATATAATATGCACTGCAAGTTAGTCTTGTAAGATTTATTAGCGTACTTAACATTATGATTTTAAAGTATGTGACATAAAATAGTTTTAATGTCGACATTGAAGATAATGCTTATAATGTTTTTTTTTCTGCTGACAGCCGAAATATATATGCTCATAATATGTCATTACTGCTTTGTATGCGTGCTATTATAGTTAGTATGCAAGTATTATTGCTTACTCTATGAAAGTAAACTTTTATGAATAGGAAATGGACAAATGTAGTCGTTTTATAATTTATTACCTAGAGCAAAGTCCAGTCAACTTTAATTTCAGGCGTAGAAAACAATGATGATTCATTTTTTATTTTTATACAAAATTATACAGGTATCAAGTCATTAGTACACCGACAGATATATTTATGGTCATGGAATATGTGGCAGGAGGAGAATTATTTGAGTACATAGTAAAGCATGGAAAGGTACTTTTATACAAGAATAATTACTACACTACAAAAGACCTTCATGATATTTATGTCGAGTTTTTAGGATTTAAAAAAGTCACTGACAAATGTATGAATTCACTATGTATCGTAGCTTGAGAAAACATGAGCGGCGCCTCACTGGAGTATGAAGTCTATGTATTATGTATAAAGTTAATAGTGATTATTTTTTAAGTTAAGACATTTCTAAAGACTCGACATAAATAACAATCATGAAGTACTTCTCATAAGTATATGTTAATAATAATAATTTATGATTGATGAATTATTAATTATGTTTTTTATGCCTATGATTTAGCTAAAGGAACATGAGGCCCGACGTTTTTTTCAGCAAATAATTTCTGGAGTTGATTATTGTCATCGTCATATGATAGTACATAGGGACCTGAAACCGGAAAATCTTTTACTCGATCAGAGTCTTCATGTAAAAATTGCTGATTTTGGTATGTTTTAGATTTTGTCAATTGTTACAGATTATATAAGTTACTACTATATATTGGATTTGATTTTATCTAGGCTTGTCAAATATGATGATGGATGGAGATTTTCTTCGAACTAGTTGTGGCTCACCAAATTATGCAGCACCAGAAGTCATATCTGGAAAATTATATGCTGGCCCTGAAGTAGATGGTTAGACTGAAAAAAATTTTTAATTTTGAAGATTATGTCTTACAATTTTTCTAATTTTCTAGTTTGGTCATGTGGAGTCATATTATATGCATTACTTTGTGGCACACTACCTTTTGATGGTGAGCACATAACAAAACACAATATTTGTTGATGATGATGATAAATGCTTGATATTCCAAACAATACGAAAGTTTTATGAAGAAGTTTTTTAGAAGCTAAAACTTCTCATTTGTACCTTCATTAGTTTAGTTTCTAACAAAATATATACTACGTTGAGTTCTCATATAAAAATCATGTTGTATTTTGCCATTTTCCAAAGATGTTATTTATCTCTTCCATCAAATATATACTTTTTTCTCAAGTTTATAGTTCAGGAGAAACATGTTTTTTGAAGTTACTACACTAAGTAGAATATTCAAACAACTGAATTAGTGAAGAGTTGCTTACAGATTTTGTAATACTGAATACAGAAGTTACTTTCAAAGTCAAGCATTCATCATTCTCATCATATTTTTCCTGATTTTTGTTATTACTGAAAATTTAATTTATTTTGATTAGATGAACATGTGCCCACATTATTTCGTAAAATTAAATCTGGTGTGTTTCCTGTTCCTGATTATTTGAACAAGAGTGTTGTTGGATTACTTTGTCATATGCTGCAAGTTGATCCTATGAAAAGAGCAACAGTCGAGGATGTTAAGTAAGTAAAAATTTACCTAAAATTGTATTCATTTTTCACATCATTTATTTGCCTATCGTTGTATAACAGAAAACATGAATGGTTCCAAAAGGATCTGCCAGCATATTTGTTTCCTTCTCCAGTTGAAAATGATACATCAGTAATTGAGCCAGATGCAATTCAAGAAGTTTGTGAGGTAATTCTTCAAGTTTTTTTAAAATTTGTCAATTTTATACTATTTATATTGATCATTTTAGAAATTCGGTGTCAAAGCGGAAGAAGTACATAATTCATTATGTATTGGTGATCCACATGATCAGTTATCAATAGCTTATCATTTGGTTTTGGATAATAGAAGAATTGCAGATGAGGCTGCTAAAGAATTGAAGGATTTTTATATGGCAAGTAGTCCACCACCTACAAATTTTTCTCAGGAAGGTGTTCAAAGTGGCTCAGTAGTGCGTCCACATCCAGAGAGAATTGCTCGTGAGTAATATTTAAGAGACAAATCCAGACATTTTTTAAAATTTTGATTGAGTATGTTTTGTTTTCACTTGTAGCATTAAGAGAAAGAGTTGTGAGTACTTCAAGTGGAAGTAGTACAGCAAATGTTGATCGCCATAAAACAAGTGGAGTTAAAAGAGCTAAATGGCATCTTGGAATTAGATCACAAAGCAAGCCACACGACATTATGAATGAAGTATATCGTGCAATGAAATCACTTAATTTTGTAAGTAAATCACTTAAGTTTAATAAATATATAAATCCTATATATACATAAGAAAGTTTTCTAATTTGATATTTTTTGATTGAATTTTTTAGGAATGGAAAATTGTTAATCCTTATCATGTGAGAGTTCGTCGAAAGAGCTCAGGACGTCATGCTAAAATGTCATTGCAATTATATCAAGTTGATTATAAAAATTACTTGCTAGACTTTAAAAGTCTCAGTTGTGAGGATCAAGAAAATCCTCATTCAAGTAAGCAACATAATTTTTAATAATAATATTGTGATTAGATACAAATTAAAATGAGAAAAATAAATTATAGGCTTGGAAATGTTACCATCATCGAGCAGCAGTGGAAGCAGTCATCACACAATGGAATTTTTTGAAATGTGTGCAGCTCTTATTACACAACTAGCACGTTAAACACAACACAACTAATTAGTATCCGGTTCTTGAATACATTTTCTGACTAGTTCATATTAACTACTAATAGTAATATCTTTTAATCCATGTGCTATTTTATGTATAGAGTTTCCCGTTTCCTACCATACATATATTTAACATCTCTCTATTTTCTCTTGTCTTTACATTTCTTTTTTCTCTTTTTACGTAACGCAATAAAACTAGAGATCGAAATATATATTACAAGAATATGATTGTATCATCAAAAATTATGTTACTATACACAACTTCTATTAAATTAAGAAATGACAAATGATAAATTAGTATATAATTTAATTATTGGAGTTGGAGTATCTATATAAAATATATAATCTATTAATTCTATTCAACTATTCCTTTTAAAGTTGAGATAATGTTCTTCATACTTCTACATATATCTTTAAAAATCGTAATCAGTTGATCATATTATTGTCATACATATTATAAAATACTAACTCACTTCATCATGAATATATATATATGACTTTCTAATAGACAAATGTAGTAAGTAGCATTATATTGCAGAAAACTTTAATGTTAATAAATAAATTTAAAAAAGGTAATAAAAGTTTACAATTTACAATATTCTCTGAATGAATCATCGTAAGATGAGATCGAGTAGTATCTTTCTTGGTTTGTTATTTTTCTTCATAACAATTATTATGATAAGAAACTCATAATATGCTTTTATTGTGCACGCACAGCAAAATGCTGCCCCGATAAAGAGAGCGATTTCCTGAAGAATAATACAGTTTCAGATAAATAAGAAAATAATAAAAGTGTAAAAGCTTCTTGAAGAGACGAAGTTTCTTTTTTATACTGGCAAATATGCCAGTTCAACAACAATTTAATTTAGTTATGATAACTTTTTTATTTTAGTTCATATTGATCGACATATCACTTTTAGTAGTAGTGGTATCGTGTTTCACATTTCTCATTGCACATTGTATTAAAAAGGACATAAAAAGGTGTTTTTATCTAAAGGGTAAGAAAAAAACAACATTCCATTTTCAACTCTGATTTTAGTATTATCAATTTTATTACATACAGAGTGATACGAGTCGAAAAAGGAGACGCTGACACTTTTTATAGTGACGGGAGCTTCATTTCACAACTTGAATGAATAGTGTCTGGTACGTTGAACGTTTTAATTCTTTAAATTGACAACAGAGTAAGAAAATTTAAGTGAACAAGTTTTTGCTCTTTTACAGGCTTCACTCTTATGAATCAAAAATGGATCCTAAACAAATTGGGAATGAAATGAGCAGGTAAATAAATAATTTTACATTTTAATCCAATTATAGAATTTTGTATTATTATTCCAACAAGTCAGAGCAATTAGGCACAAGAGGAGGATGCTGCTGCTTGGCAGTCAATGTCCAACCTCTTATATTATTTGCTTATTTATGGAGCTTAAGGTTTTTCAACAGAAAGCAACATTAAAAAACCATTGTCCTACACAAACCCCATAAGAAAATAATATAGAGGCCAGGCAGTTGAATTTGAATTGGAACTGTCAAGCAGCACCTTCCTGCTTTACTACTTAAAAAATGTATTCAACCTGAGGATGAATATATATATTCGTACGCTATGATATAATAATACCATATAATTGGTTTAAAATTTTCTAGACAAACTAGGCAAATTGGATTAGAGCTTCAAGCTCTACTAAATATTCCACCTATTGAAAAAGATGAAAGTGTTGGTGAAAAAGGAAATACTAAGAGTAGTAGTTTAAATATGACACCACCAGAAAAGGCAAAGGAACAAGGTAATGATTTGTTCTTATTTTTGTAATCAAAAACACTAGTATTTGGATATTAAGATTTACTTTTGTATATTTATTAGTTGGACTTCCTCAACGACAGGATACTCAAGAGTATTTGAGAAGCAAGCAAGACAGACATAATCATCAAGGTGGTAATGTGCAAAGGCAATTTAGAGGAAATGAGACTAGAAAAGAAAAGAAAGAAATTACAACAACAGGAGATAGACGATTGAATCATCAACAACAAGTTGACACAAAATATAATCAGCCTACTACTTCTGAATCAGTTATTCGCTTACTCAAACGACCAGAATCAACCTCAAATAGAAATAATACTGTAACCACAACCAATTCTCGACCGATACAACAAATTGAAAGATCATCAACACAAGAGAAAAAATCAGGAGATTCTGCATTAATACAGTTACTTAATAAGTCAGAGTGCCCATATGATATTAAGGTTTGTATTGATTTCGAAATCTCTTTTGGTTTTAAAAACTCTACTTTTTATAATAATAGGAGGCTGGTCAGTGTTTCATAGATAGTTCTCAAACTGTCGATAATGGCCGTCCAACATTCTATCTTACATTGGACAAGACTGTTAAAAGTATACTTTCTTCTCATCATTTGACTGTACTTGTAAAGGTAAGAAATATTATACAGAAGTGACGAATAAACGTCATGAACTTATATTATATGTATATACTGTTTTTGTAGAAATCTCACAAATTTCCTAGAGCAAAATTCTATTGCAATATTTGCAATTATCATATGGATACCATATTTGCTTGTATTAATCATGTATGTCAGGAAAGACACTCACACATTGCAAAGGTAATATAAATACAATCTGCATTGGTAATGTATCAGTTTTATTTTGTGAACATAACTGATTCTTTTTTTTTGTTACTAACAATTAGATGAGAAGCTTAGAATTTACACTAGAAAATGTAGGCAAGCCATCAGACTATCATCAACAAAGTTTGACTGAAATATTAAATAACTTACATTTGAAGCTTGGTTTGACTAATTCAATGCGAGAAGAGCGTGTGAGTATAGTCGAGAGACTGAGAGCTGTAATTACAGAGGCGAAATTAGGTAAAAAAAATAAATTCCAAAACATTCGTTGTAAAGAATTGTTGAAAAATATTTGTGAACTATTTAAATGATAATAGGTTGTCATGTTACACTTTTCGGCTCATCTGTTCCATGTTTTGGATTTAAAGAAAGTGATGTCAATATTAACATTAGTATTGAATACCCAAGTTCTGATTTAATAAGTACGACTTTAAGTGAACCGACTCGAACTGCAGAGCCAGGAGCACACATGGAACTTGTTATGAAATGTATTGATTTATTAAAAAGTAAACCACATTTGGCAAGGTATTTTTTTATTCTCATTAAGATAATATTTTTACATAAAAAACCAGTTATTTATTATATACTCATTTGTGTTGTTTTTAATATCTAGTCATGTAGAAGAAAAGTTTACAGCAAAGGTGTGTGCTATTCAATATGTTGATACAATCTCTCAAAACAAATGCATTTTACAATTTAACAACACATCGGCCGTATTAGCAGCACAATTATTTGCTGAGTATGACAAAATAGATTCACGAGTGAGGCCACTGATCATGGCTTTTCGTTATTGGGCAAGACTATGTGAAATTGATAATCAAGATAATGGTATGCTTCCAGGACATTGTTATAGTGTCATGGTCATTTACTATTTGCAGCAAATAGAATTATTGCCAGTACTTCATGATATTCCAAGAAAAGATCCTACTAAATTGTTTGCAAGTAAGTTTTTTTTTTTAATTTTATAAAGATATAACAAAATAAAATTTTGGCAAAAAACCATTATAATGGCCTCTCCGACTTATTAGACAATGCTTGTATGAGGCCCTGAAGCATGATTTTGTTTTGTTAAACTCTTTTTAATAATAGATGCTACTGAAACTGCTGGACATTGGAGACAAACTAACTATCAAACACTTGGTCAATTATGGCTTGGACTTCTTAGATTTTATGCGTGTGAATTTAATTATAGAGAAACTGTTGTATCTATAATTTCATTTCAACACGTTCGTCGTAATGAAAAATATTGGAATAAAAAGTTATCAATTGAAGGTTAGTTGAAATAGATTTTGTATTTAACAATATTACAATATGACTGAGTACGTATTATTATTTATTTTGTTTTTAAAGATCCAATACGGCCTAAAAGTAATGTATCACGTTGTGTCAGTAACAATAAAGTTTGCGATTATATCTTAGATAGAATTAAATTAGCCTATTTTTATTTTGGAGTACCAAGAAACAAATCGGGGCCATTATATGATGGAGTAATAAGTGATTTGACAGTAGATGATGAAAAAGTTGTTCGTAGATCATTTATTCGATCAGTAGCTGCTACAACATCAAAACAACATACTGAAGTTTTACAAGATGTAGTTCGTCGTATGCAAGGTTTAGGCCAACAAGTTTCACCACCTTCTACTGGTGCTGAAGGTCCAATTTCTGTTCGTATGCTAATCATTAAAAAGAATGATGGATCTCCACAAAATTTTGTTCTATCACCTGATTGTGGATCACTTCATACATATTTGGAGAGGAGTGAGTACTGCTATGAATTTTCTCAAGAAACATTTCAAGGTGGAATGGTAAGAAGATGGAAAAGTTTGTTTATTATGTACATGTTTAGTGTGGTTATGGTATTGTGTCATAATTTTTAAATTTCTGCTTTTATAGAAACCACCAATTATTTGTAAAGCTTGCGCTAATGATGGTCACACCAGAAAAGATTGTCCAGAAGAAACATTACCAATTGTGAATTCTGTGTCTTTGCCATCTCCATTAACTACAAAGGTCATTAGTAGTGTAATGGGTCAAAACTATGGTATGAATATTGTAATTATATTGTCTTTATATACTTAACTAATTTTTATTATTTCATTAATTTTTATTTACTTTATAACAGATAGAGAAATATTAAGCTATGAAGATGTATCACGACGAACTCAAGTTGTGACTGAGTTACGAGAACTTTTATGCCCTGCATTTGATGGAGCTGAACTTTATGTTTTTGGATCAACATGTAATGGTTTTGGAACTCAATGCTCAGATCTTGATGTTTGTATGACATTTAAGCATTTAATGTCAGACAGTAAGGTTAGTATATATTAAAGTTTCCTTTTTGATTTAACTTGTTACAAAGCTTAATATGTATTTTATTCCCTTTTTATTATAGGAAAGTCCTTTAAAAAGTCTAGATGTGAATGAGATTTTGAGACGAATCGTAGAGATATTAAAAAATGCAGATTGTATGCAAGAAATCTTGGCTATTTCTTCTGCTAAAGTACCAATCGTAAAGTTTAAACACAGAAAATCCCAATTAGACGGTGATATATCACTTTATAATACATTGGCAATGCATAATACAAGACTATTAAGAACATATACTGTGATTGATAAAAGAGTCTCGGTTAGTTGATACTATTTATTCATGCCAATAATATGACGGTGATGAATTTTTTTGACAAATTTTATTCTATTGATAGATTCTTGGTTGCTTTTTAAAACGTTTAACAAAATTATGTGATATTAGTGATGCATCCAAAGGCAGTTTGTCTTCTTACAGTTTCGTATTGATGCTCATTCATTTTCTTCAAAATCATACTGTTCCCGTTCTTCCAGTTTTACAAGAGGTTAGTCGTTGTAACCAAAAAATTTTGAATCTTATTTTACATAATAATGAAAAAAAAATTGTCCTTTCTTAGCTACCAAATATTCATGGAGAATCAAATATAAAAATGGTCGAAGGATGTAATGTATGGTTTTTTGAAGACATCGATAAATTGGTAATAGTAATAGTATTTCCTGAAAAAAATTGAAAATCTATCAGTCAAGGATTTGATTAACCTAGACTTCGTGGTACAAGAGCTCTGAAAATTTGAAAATAAGTAGAATAGATGATTTGAAAGCGATTGTACTTTTTAAATCTCATTTCTAGAGCTAATATAATTAAGCAAAGTGGCAATTGATAATAACTTCAATTTAAAAATATTTTTTAAAATTATGCCCACTTTTTGAAAGTTCATGTTATTCTTGTTTAATGATATTAGACAGGATTTAATAATCTTACCATTAAAATCCTTCCCTGACAATGGATTTTCAATTCTTTTCGATAATAATATATTTTGAGACATAATGAATTTATTAAATGATTTTTAAAAAAACATTAGTCTGAAGTATGGACTGGATATAATAAAAATCAAGAGTCGGCTGGAGAACTGTGGCTCGCTTTTTTACGTTACTATACAGAAATCTTTCAATTTAATGAGAATGTTGTTAGTATTAGCCAAAGACTACCATTGTCACGTCGTGACAAGTTCTGGCATACAGAAGCTATAGCAATTGAAGATCCTTTTGACAAAACGCACAACTTAGGATCAGGTCTTACTAAGAGAAGTAATTAATTTAAAATAATATATTTTTCTAAAAGAAAAACAACAAGTTCACTAATTCTTAAACTTTGTATTTATAGTGAGTGTGTATATTTTGAAAGCTCTTCAAAGATTTAGAGATGTGTTTCATCATTCAATTGATTATTTACCTGAATCAACAATTTGGATGGTAAATATAAATGGAAAAATTTTAACGAGATTCTATTATTTAGACTGGAGTTGTTTACTTGATTTTTTTTTAATATTTTGCAGGATTATTATACTGACATGCGACTTATTCGTGGAGGAAATCCACCTATTGATCGTCAGTGTCGATTATGTAATCGTATTGGTCATTTTGCTAGAAACTGTACATTTAATGGAAAAAATGGAGATGAATTAGCATATAATGAAGATGATGGAGATTCTACTAAGAGATGTGCACCAGATACTAATCAAGTGATTGGTAATGTTGATGATGAAATCCAACAACAGCAGTATATGATGAGAACAACAAGAATCGGAAATCGTGAAGATATTCAACATATGCTCTTAGTTAACAGACCAAGTCCTCCAACTTCTGGTGGAAATGAAGCAGATTTTATGATGCGACAAGGAAAATATTCAAACTATGCACCAGGTACTAACTAATAATATATTATTATATAAATATGATGTTCAATGAGGTTGTAAAATATTTTCTTTTTGTGTAATTTTTACAATACAATAGACATGGTATTTTTTGGTCGTGGGTCTCGTGAAGGTAGCCCAGCAGATGGAATTCTTCAAAATATGATTCAGAATACTGGTGTCACTTTTGCATTTGATATTGAGGCTGAGCAACAAACAGTGACAAATGGCGAGAATACTTATCAACAACACGGGAACTTATATTCAACAAATTTTGGATTTAACAGTGATAATGTGAAATTAATAAATAAGTCTCAAGGTTTTCATATGAATCCACAACATGGTGCTATGCCTCATTTTGAACAACAACAAGTTCAAGTTACACAACAGCTAATTACAGCACCTCCACCTGGATTTGCTCCATTATCACATCATACTGATCATCCTCCAATATCACAAATGCAGCAAATACCAATGTCAACTATTCATAACATGCCAAAAACTCAGGCATGTTCCATACCAATTATGATGCCACAAAGAATGTTTCCACATATGCCTCAACAATTTCCAGAAGAGCAACATCATCATTCACAAGCTGAGACGTTTGATAATGCATCATCAATTCATTATCACCAACAACCACATAATATGAATATGTACAAACGAAATGATTTAATGAATGGTAATAATATTCCTCATCAGTATCCAGAGTTTACATCATTTTCTCAGTTACAACAACATCAAATGAATGGATTTGAGTCTATGCATGAAGCATCAAGAAGTCCAATTAATGGTTCTTTAGCAACACCACCTCAACAACACCAGCAGCAACTTTATCCATTTGAGGGTTATCCTCCTACTCCTCCTAACAGTGGTGGTATTACTAATACTATGGCTATTCCTCTATCTTCAAATGGTGTTATTTTGGATTGTAATAATACATCATTTCAATTTCCACCGAAACAACAACTACAATATTCTCATCATGAGTCTCCTCCTTCTGGTGGTGCAGCAAATTCTTATCATTTGAGGTAAATTTCCTTAAAGTTATTGTATGGTACTAAAGTAGACATTAAAATATTTTAAATAATTTCAAGGTATTCAAAATTGAGTCAAGCACATGATAATCCAGTTGTAAGCGCAATGACATTTACACAACATCCAATTCATCATCAAATAGCACATCATCAACAACAATATGGAATGCCACCATTTCCACAACAACAACAACAACAACAGCAGCACTCTTATGGTCCACCATCACAATCTTCTCACTACATACCAGTTAATCCTAATTTATCTCAGTTTCACAGTCAACATCCTCTACATCTTCTGACACATTCTCAACATGAACAACAAGTTTCTAATAATGATGATGGTAATCAACGTGGAACAATTTAGTAACACCGAGAGTATGTTTATTTTTTATAGAATAACCCGACAATTGACAATTTGACTATTAGGAAAGATATTTCCTTTTATTAAAATCTATATGACCTTTGATTCTTTTTGACGATATTAGAGTGTGAATTGAGCATTTTAGCTTGATAATATGATATTATAACTAATGATCCTAAACGTTTTTTAAGGGTATCTCAACAAATAGAATAACTTTGAATTATATTTTTTAATTTCTAAATAATTGTACCGTCTATACTTTAAGTACACTTTGTACTCAAAATCACATGTACATAAATCTTAAGAAAGAACTTAAAAAAATAATAAATTAAGGTGAAACTAAATCTCTGTTATGTACAAATTTGTACAAAAAGCTAGGTTAACAATACTAAGTATAGAAAAGAAACATGGTAGCAACTAGCAAAGTGAAGTATTATTATATGACATTTATATTCAATGACACACATACAATTATACTAGGGCCTTCATTTAAGTAATTGGTGATTGATCTAGTGTGAATTCCAAGTTAATTCTAAGACTAAAACTAAAATTTTCCTGTATATATGTACATAAATATTTATATTAATATAATAAATATATTACAATATTCATGTCAAGATAGGCACGTGAGACTCTATTTATATATTATTATAAATATTCATTGTAGCATTACTATATAAAATATATAATATAATATGGTTACTTAGATTGTTAGTTGAACTGAGTCTCGGATTCTATAAAATGACTACGTTAGAAAACTATTGATTGCTTTAATGGCGTTTTGATTTATAGTGTTTTAGTTGTGTAAAAGTTCTCTGTATTTGATAACTATTCCGCTTAGCTTTAAGATTCATCTCTTTTAAATTTTTACACAAATTATCTCTTAAAATATTATATATTAATCTGGAATGAAAACAATTGTTGTCAGAACTTGTAGTCTCTTCTAAATGTTTATTTAATTCATTCTAGTATAACTAATCTTTTAAAAATTCAGAATCATTTTCTAAAACTAGGGCATAGAGTTTAATTTATAACAATTTTTATCTCTGATACATCTTTAACTTTTACCCTTATGATAACTATATATGCTGTACTTTTTTAAAGAAAGTGTAGACTGAACACATTTGTACTAACTCTTGAATGTTATAGAACAAGATGTAGTATTGTATTAACACATGGATATATTATTTTATGGTTATTTGTAGCATATAATTTTGTTTTGGTATTTAAGTATTACATAGAAGCAAGTAATTTATTAATAACAATATATATGCCGTTATATAATGTAGAATGTAAACAATTATAAAAAAATAGTACAGAAAATATAAGAACTGAACTATCATTCCAAATGTTAGCGTGTGTATGTAATATTTAGTCTTTTAAATGATTGTATCATTGGGGGTACATATATATGATTAGCATTAAGTATTATGTTATGTAAAATTAAAAGTACGTACTTGTTCTGGTATGTTTGTCTATTTGTGATATACTACTACTACTACTACTGTTATATAATTGTACTTTGTTATGGACAAAATAAAATTTAAAATTTTTAAAATAAAATAAAATTCTTAATCTTATACGTTAGTCACTTTTTGGTAGAATGAAATTATGATTTCATGTAATGTTATTTTAGCATTTGTTTCACTTTTATTTTTTCTCATGTTAGAACAATATTTACATATAGAAGATGGGTTATCAGTTGTCTAGAATTTAGTTAGTTTGACAGTGGTAATAGTTTTTTGATAACCTAACAAAATGCAAATATTCAAATTCACTGATTTGACTGAACCACACGTGCTGTTTTATTTATATATATACATATATCAAAGTTCATAAAATATTATTTTATTAATTTTTATTAAGTTTTCTTTATATTAAAAGCACACTTTTGTCTAATTCAGTCTTGGTAGCGTGAATATTTTGTAATTTCAACCTGGTACAAGGTACACTACTATTGATGGTAGTCGTTAGATATAAATTAATTACTAAGACAACAAGATAATTAGTAAACTAATACAACATACACCTACTTGTACCTGCTACACTAAAATTAATGAGGTTGAAGGTAAAACTAGGAGTATAAATAAGAATTATTTTTCTACACGCTTGTTCCTATGGTCTAAAAGTAAAAGGATTAAAATTTAAAAAGTAACGGTTTCTTATAAATTCATTTTCCGAAATTACTGGTATAGAAATTAGAATAAGTATTTACATATGCAGAATGTACTAAACTTTAGGTTAGGTTAGAATAGAAAGGCATTCCTGATGTCACATAGGTTTTCTTAAACTTTACATATATATCTCATGTTATATAATGTCTTTTAATAATGCGACTGTAAATATTCTTTATGGTGATTCACTACAGCGAATGAATTAAAAGTTTTTACAAAGTGAAAACTCGCAATTTTATTTATATGTATTGCATACTACACGCTACAAGCTATTGGTCGGTATGTAATTACATAGTGATGACTATCTGACACTTGTGTATGCAAATCAATGCCAAAGTTACTAGCTTCTACTTATAATATGATATACTCTTATAATATATTTGAGTAACTTTTGTTATCACACATTTTTAAACACCAAGTTTTAGATTCCTAAATTATATTTAAAAAGGAATAGACGACGAAAGGAAGCTGTTATCATTTACTCTATTCGTAAGGATACTCGAGTTACAAGCGTAAAGAGAGTTCAGAGTACTCAAAATTGTAGTTTCGGTCTCACACCTTCAATTCTCAAAATATTGATCTAAATTTTTAAAAAAAACATTTCACTAAATTTTTAAGGATCGCTTTCTCTAAACATTTTGAGAATTGTTATCAGTTTTGTATAAAGCCATACTAAACGACGCCTAATAGTTAGACCTACGGAAAAAGAAACTAATTGAATAGGAATGCTAACACATTCTACATAAACCTAAGAATATAAAAAAAACAGCAGACTATACAGTTTGATGATTCAATAATATAATGCATAGAAAAAATGTCATTGTACTTATCACATGTCTGTAAAATATTCTTTGGGGAAAATGATACCAGAAGTAGGTAGAAAATATACGATTGAAAAAAGAAGAATTTTCATTTTCTATCTTCTTGTCGCAACGTAATTTTTGTCTTACTCTCGTTGTTCCTATACGGTTTCATACATTTATTATTTATACGCCGGAATAATACAAAAAGACAAAATTTTAATATCTTATACATATATGTTAGTCAGGTAAATAATTGATTTCCTTGTGAAATAATGTAAGTACATATTTATATATGAGAGAAAAAAATAGGCGATTTTTTGTTATCGGCTGCTGTTCTTAAACTAAGCAATCTGTTGATATAAGGACATTATATTTGACCCAGAGTATAATGTTTCGTTGACTTTAGCCGGAGGTTTGTTCTTTTTGGTTTGCGTGTGCCACACGAAAATCTATTCATATAATATATAAATATTCAACAAGTTGATGTTAGCATGTTGTAATATAGAAAGTATTTACATAAGCTACTTCTTATATAATCTATATATTTATATCCTTACTTTTGTACAGTTGTCAGCTTTTGGCTCAATGTCAGTCAGTGTTACACCAAGACTTCGGAGAAAGCCATCTTCCTCATAGCCTGGAGCAAAAGGCATTTTTGCTTGAGGTTTCTGTATGCATACAACACAGATTTATCTTATTTATTATATTAGTACTCATTTTTATAAACACAATTGATGGATAAACAAAATTTCTGTTAAGTAACTTATTGTAACAATAGTTACCGATACACTTCATATTTCAATAATTGGTCTAAAATAATAATCGAGTCATTATATGGCTAACGTAGATAAAACATCAACATGGCTATTTATCTATACCTAAAGTAGAGTAACATTACGGGGCATATAGAGACAATGTCCTTAATTCCTTCACAGGACTTAATGAACATAAGATGTAGTTTAATTTGAGGTAGGACTTATTAAAATCGAAGTGCATCAGTAAAAAATATAACTACAAGAAGTTAGAGAACATTTTTTGGAAAATGTATCTACGAATGGTAGTGCAAGACAAAAATTTTAACATAAATAGCCATTTATTTTTAATCCATTATAACTACTTGTCAGCTATAGTGCATCAAATTTTCTAAATTCAGAAACTCGAAGCCTTCCAGTTACTTTTAATTATTTTGTTTATGTTTAAGTGGTGTCTAGTGGTGGTCGCTGTCAATTAGGATTCAACTCAAAACTTGATTCTTAATAAATACCTTAAGTAGGATTTCGACAGTGAATGCAAAACCAGCCATGTCAACGGGAAACTTGCGATTAACAATCCATCCATCATAAAAGGCAGTGACTTTTCCTTTCTTGACAATTGGTGAGCTCATTCCATAACTTGTCAAAAGTCCCACAGGCCACATTCCAATTTTTTTTACACTTCGAATCTATATCAAAAAGGAAAAATTAAGAAAAAGAAAGAATTTAAGTTTTGTTTGTTCATATGTTTTATTTATTAGCATTTTCGTGAAGAGAAACATTGCGTTTGTAAGTACACGCCTGTTATCTCCCATTCATCTTCTAGATGTTCTTAAGTAGCAATAGCAACAAGACCTGTACATAATATATCCTAATTTGCCTAATTGTACTGCACACTACATTCCAATGTCATTTGACAAGGAAGAAATGCCTATTTTTTTAGTAGAACAGTGGTACGTGTACGTCTAATGAGCGTAATCCAATTTCATTTTCATCTTGTGTGAAAATGTCTGACAACTAATCAGAGAGAAAAGCAGTCTCACTCACACACTCTGACTTTCTCTCTCACTGTGAGAGCTTCACAAAACTACTAATGATGTCTCACCAAATCTCTCTCTCTCTCGTGTTCTCTTGTAAGCTTTCTTCTGCTACATTCAGTCTATGTACATAAGTGTTAGCATGATTCTATTATAGTCTAGTACTTTCTCTTTCTTCCACGATACTTTATGTAGGATGAATGATTCATAAAATCTTTGTTTTGGCATTGAAATATACAATAATTAAAATATATCGTGGTAACTGGGTAGATAAGAAGAGTAAAGAAAATATGATCGTGATTTGAAGTATGAGAATGAAATGCTATGCATGCTTATAGAAAGAGTGCATTGATATATGTTATACTTTTTCGAAAGGAAAAAAATGCCTTACTTCGTCAAAGAGCCTGAGATCATAAGTATTGTCATCATCAGCAAAATAGACAAGACCACGAGTGTCAACATAATTTTGTCGAATCCACGTCAGTCCCTTGTTGCGATTAGATACACCACGAGCCTTTACTTTTTTCTTCTTTTGCTCTGCTGGCATTGGAGCTATACAATCAAAAAACGAGAAGACAATAAGTAAAAGCTTACATTTGCTGTACAATACCACAAAAATAAGATTTAGAACTAACTGAGATAAGAGTAGTATATCTTAGAGTCTATATATATATAAATTATTTATCCCCCATAAGTGACATTTATTAATTTAGTTTATTCATGTTACCACAGCGAATGTGCTTGAGCACAAAATGAGCCACTGCGATAACCACTGCATATCCGAGATTTTGTGGAGAACTTGATTGGCTGCGGAATAATAACTGTGGCTAGGTTTTTTGACTAATTAGTTTGTTTCAAATTTGTCTCATAGTACATGTTTAAAAGTTTTTAAAATAAACGACTAGGTATATAAGTAAATCCTACTACTACTATAACAATCAGATAAACAAATTTTAATACAAATATTCTCTACTTTTATTTAAGAATGAGCTACTATATGTACTATGCAGTGTGTAAATGGATTGTATTATAGTCAACAAAAATCTGAGAGAGCTATTTCAAAATTAAATTTTCAAACATTCCTAGATTAGATTAATCTAATCTGAGTGAAGGAAGATATGAGAGAAAAACATACAAAGAAGGATGAGAGAGAAAAGTAACATGTATTTATATTCAATGTAAAGATTTACCAATCATATGTGTAAAATGTATTCCAGAGCGTCGAAGTATGTCCGACACTTGTGGACTTAGAGAGTCAGCATCTTCGATCACAATCCAAAAAATAGACGGCACATGCATAAGAGTTTGAGCCAGGCGAGTCAAATCCGGAAGTTGTTCCGGTCTTTTGTAAGTCGGTGTGATGATATAAATTATTGGCAAACTGGCATTCTCCCTTTCTAAAGACAGATCAAGAACAAGACCAGAAAAGCTTTTTAGCAATTACGGCATTCTTACTTATTAAATTCATTCTTTTTGATTGTCCATGTATGCTTAATGTAGCAATTTACAGTGTAAAAGTAAATAATAACTGTAGTATGGCACTCACGTAATTTTGAGCAAAGAACAGTGTCATTTCGAATTTTTTCTAAAACTTTTTCAGATATATTATGTGCTATAACTTCGTCCAATCGAATTGAAATAGTTCGGCTACTCACTAGTCCATCATCCGGCCCTGTTGTATATTGTACCTTTGCAAATAAAAAATAGTTATCAATCCTTTGAAAGAACTTCCAGGCGATTAACATGAAAAATTGTGGATACACTTTTCATTGTTGTTAATCAAAATAATGTAATATATTGTCACCACATACAATAAGAAACATACATCCTTTCTTACTTGTTGAGGATGATGTACTCCAAAAAATGTGAACACACAAAAGGAGAATCCGATGACAATAATGATCAAAAGTGATTTATGAAGTGTAGCCATGATGCCTTATAGGCATTGCCTTATATAACACTTCAAGACAAGCTCAATTTATTAAAAATTGACTGCTACACAACAAAATGTTCGATCTACTTACACAACATAGTTCATAGTTCAAAACAACTTTTCTGGTACTTGAGTTCATTCAGGCTGATCTTCAGGCCGTTTTATTGAGTCACTTGTCATAAAGGTGATTTTTATTTTATATTTATACTGTCCTGTCTGTCTGTATATGACACTGTATTTTGTTAGCTTACTAAGCAATAAAAAACTGAATAAGTTGAACAAACAACACTTTTTTCTATTTTGTGCCCTTCAGCTCGGGGTGCTACAATATGTTTAAAACGTTTCATTTTTCTTGTTGTTGTGATTACACCATGTTGCCAGTATTGCTAAAAGATCCTGCAAAATAAAAGGGTCACAGTTCACTTTTAATGACTTTAATAGTAGTATTATAACACAGAATTTTATAAGTTGAACTTTTATAAAACCGGTAAATGCTGTATGGGTTACAGCGTTCCTCTAAGCAACACAACTCAATGTAGCAAGTAATAATATACTTACTTATTTATATGGAATATTTTGTTATCTAATCTTTTATAGTCATGCATATTATTATGTATTATTATGTCATTGAAATCAATACTAACCAAAATTCAACAAGTCATAAAGCACGTAAATACCGTATAATAGATCGGTAGATTAAAAAATTACACAGCTTGTAAATCAATAAAAATAATCCATAAATCGTTAATAGTTGGGCATAGCAAAAGTTCCGAAGTATAGTTAAAACTACGATGATTTGATATATAAACATTTCATATAGACGAAAAATTGACAATTTTTAAAAACTACTTATGTTACACCATAGACCTTTTCTTTTTAACGACAATAAGCTTATTAGAATTTCAGGTTTCGATTGGGGCTACATAGTGTTAAAATTAGAGCATTAGAGGCAGTCCATATATCTAAAAAGTATAAAAAGACTTCAAAATCGTTTGCTACTGGAGGGACTCATACCTACGTTTGTAGGTAGCATATAAAATAGATATATGTAATGAAATAGTTCTCGCAGCCTAATTTTAGGTTTTAAGTGTTGAAAAGCACAAGTTTGTACACTGCTGAATCAATACATTTCAGTTCCCAAAGCTCTACTCTACAAAGTACTATTTAGTATACACATTTATACAAGAGTCAAAAAAGTAACATATAGTAATGTGTGGAACTATGCTTGATTTGACATGGCTGAATGAAACAATTTGAATATTGCATGCAAACATCTACTTGTCTTGAAATCTCAAAATCGTCTAGACTCGGACTCTAGAAAATTACTTGTACACGTGGCAAGAGCATAAAATGATCCAGGAAATTAAATTTTACGTGATTAATAGCTTTTAACTTTGAATTAAGTGTCTAACTCACAGTTGCAGTTTAGCTATAGTTCAAAATGATATCATAATAAACTATAGTATTTAACCTATTTAACGTTGTATGCTTTGATATGCCCCTGGCAGCTGGATCTGTATAAATGTATAATAGAGTTGGTTGGAAAAAATTCATAAAATGCTGGTTACCAAATACGCAATGTAGTTCAACAAAGTGCTCCAATTTTCTACGACATATGTTACTGTTACATTTGCTCATATCACTAAAATATTCCAACTTAGAAGGCATACTGAATCAATCATCTCTAAATGCAGTTGTACTGGAGACACGGTTAAACTTGAAATCTGAGAAGAGTCATATTTATGTATTTAATATCAAAGGAAGATGAGCTGCTGGCTATAAATATCGTTCCATATTTAGCACGTTTCCACATAACATGAAACATACTTACAACATACGACTAATATCTATGAAGCCTTTTCGTTTAGTTCGTCTATTATAGTGTAACATTTGAGCAAATGTGTATTTTAAACTTGAGTCTTAAAATTGATACTAGAACACATTGCTTCATTTGTTGTACAAGTCATAAATCTTAGAGTAGTAGTGTTGCCTTAGCTGTCTAAGTCAAGAGATGTTCTGTCAAAGTATTAGAATACAAAATGCTTAACCAAATACAACGACTCATTGCAGCTTGTTACATAATAGAACAGAGGAGATTAACACAAAAATGGAAATTTAATATTGGATTTCAACAGATGTAATAGCTATATATTGCTAAAACATTAATACTAACAAAATATAGTGTTCCAACATGTGCACTAGTGTGTAATACGGTTATTGTCATCACTGACTGATACATGTTTGACACATCCCATGAAAATATAATATCCGTACGATGTACATATGTTTTTAACATTTATTTTGTTTTTTATGTATATGCAGAAATCTCAGTGAATGTAAAATGTAATTGATTTTGTGTAAGCTTGTAACATTCAAAAAGAAGCTTTATCCGAATCATGGAATTCGTCCATATAAATCAATGTCAAAGGCGAAGTCTAAAAAAGTTGCTCTAATGGAATTATATTGGTATACTTTTTTTATCAAAAACTCAGTTAATATATAATTTAACATATGGTAGAGTGGCTTAAAACAAAAAAAATAATAGCAAAAAGATGAGTAAAAGAAAGCGAAAGAAAAAAATTTCAAGAGAGCTTGGGATCTTCCAAAATGTTAGAGTTTACTAGACCTTTACTCCATAAAACACATTTACAGCAGTCATGTCTCACCCAAAAGAACTCGTGAGCTGAGTCAGTAAACGAAAAGGTTTCTAAATTTTCTGTGGTTTCAATGGTTCAATATATGGTAACAGGTAAAACCGATAAAAAAATAGTAGGGCTCCCAATATGTGAAAATATTGCTATTTTGTAATTACTTATATATATATAAATAGAGAGTAAGAGATGACTTCCCTCTTTTATGCTGTTGTCTATGATGATCTCTTTGGTGATTGATATTGGATTCAAAATGAGAATTTTCACAAGCTTTGTAACGATAGAGTCCAACTCTTCAAAGAATTACACTACATTCACTAAACATCTTGTACAAGAAAACTTTCTTTGAAGAGTTCACTTGAGTTGAGTTTGTTCGTGGTCAAAACAGAACAACTTACACAGAAAAAAATTATCTACCAAAAAGATCAGAATGGAGATAATAATATTTCAGTGAGTTGAAGAGAGAAAAAAGAATCCCAAGTTTTTCCATTCCTTTCTATTACATAGTATTTTGAGCTGTTAGTTTGGCTTTCTTCTTCCTTTCTCTATGTGCGTTTTACTTACACTGTATACTACTTGGAAAGTTCAACCAACTTTCTTTCTTTTGTATAGAGCTCTCTGATTTGAAAGAAGAATTAAATATATAGAGAGAAAAAAAAGTAAGCACAACTTGAACAGTCCTATGCACTAAAATATGTAATGCAAAATAAGCTAGAGGAATGTATATTTGAGTCGACAACACTGACGAAAGTTGTGTATACACTATATTATATAGTGGCAACGTATGTGCTTGTGAGAGAGAAGATTTTGTTACTTAAATTCTTTTTCTGAGTGAGTTCTTTTGTACAAGAGAAAAGAGTTGATTTACTCTCTCTACCACCGCCATTCGACAAATGCGAATATAGCTCAGGCTTTCAGAGAAGGTCTTCTGAGCCATAATATGTACAATGTTTCCCACCACACCACGCATAGTATATTTGCTTCTATCCAACAACAAACACTTTCTTCCCAACTCAATGTCCAAACCAAATGGATTTGTTGAAATGAAAGCAAAGTGTAAAAGAATATGAGAGAGTCCAGCAAAAGCTTTTGATATTGTTTCTCCACGAGTCTACAAGGCTTTATAAGTTCCTTATAGTCAAAGGTTTATTCGATACAATTTCTCTCAATACCAACAAGACTATTCAGTAATAGCAAATAGTATATTTACATAATAAAGGAAACGTCCGAAGCATCAAAAATTACCAGCAGGGAAAAAGTAGTGAGTTTGTACAATAAGTCAGTTTAAGCCTTGCTTCACTTCAACATATAGTACTTAGATAGTCAACAATCCATCCAATTCAATCTAATCCTGAGAGACTATGAAAAGGCACACAGTGGTAGTAAATCAGTGTTTTGTATATTTTCTGCTACGAGAGAAAAAAATTTCTCACTTTTCTCAGACATTTAGCTTTCTTTCTACTATCTACGTACACATATACATTACAATGATATTTGATGATCTGAAACTCTGAGAAAGTTCTACGCACTATATTTATACCAAATCATAGTTTTTTTTTATCATAGCATATACATTAAGACGTGCAAAGTGTTTTGTCGATATCTTGTGTTTGCTATATACTCGCATGGCATAGCGCAATACAAAGCATTATTGTAATAGACTAATTTATTCCTTTATAGTGATTCATGGTTTTATTTCGTTAGTCGTAACTCTATTTAGTAAATAGTATTTAGTATTCTAGAAAGTGTTTCTACCGCACAAGCAGAATGTATAACTTGAGTCTCAAAACTCAAGGGTTCTGGGTTTTCTATCTCCAGGAGAGTACTTTTACGCTTTTTAGAATTGACAGATTAAATTTATTTTATTTTTTCACTATTTATTTTCGTTTCTGACATGCAACTTCACAATGTAATATCTTAAAATGTGATATAGGTTACAAACATCAGTATACTTTTAGTTCTCTACCTTATCTTTGACTGTTGCTAACAACCTGTTATCCTTTAAAAACATTCTGATACTGTCATCCAAAATGCCGAGCGTAGCGAGGTAATCTACTATTACATATCTAATTCATGCTTCTAACGCGCTAGTAGTGCCAGGTAAGGTACATACTATGTGTTTGTGTACTTAGTGTACTAATGTAACTTACTTACGATACCATAATATATATATACACCTTGTGTATAAATGGTTCTGGGCAAATCGATATTTTCTCTGTACTTTTTCTTCTCCTTTAGCTCTTTTCTCTCCCCTTTCTCTCTCACACATACTTTTTTGCCGGTTTGTTATACACTGTTCCTGTGCTTGTAGTATACTTCATGACGTTTCATGGAATATATATATATATATACAGCAAATGATGTACTACAAGCATATCAACCAAACGTACATACGTAAAAGTACTATATAACAGAATTGTGTAATATATCATATGAGGAAGTTGTAAATATAACAGAGACTTTTGTGCTTACGTAAGATATGAAATCTGAAATAAATAATAAGTCCTTCATTTTGTCTTAACGGTCATGTAGCTAGCTAAAGCCGGTGACGAGAGACAAGGTTACATCATATATTCTACAGATATATAAATGCCTGAAAGTTTTTTGACAATGTGAACATCAATACTCTATAGAATAGTAGCATTTGCTAATATGACTTTTATATAAAATATGACCTTAGAACATGCAAACATGATAATGTCGACCAGTAATTTGTAGATGCAATATTCCATCTAAAAGTACTTTCTGAAAACAACATTAGTTGCGGAAGGTGTCATTGATAGATACAATGAGGTTATTCATTTGTAAGCTCTCTATTTAACCTTGGTAGAAATTTAGTATTACATTCATTTACTATATTCCTATAATTAGTATATACATTTTTCTGAATCTAAAACTTGACACAATGTTTACTACTTTACTATTTTACATATGTAGACCTACATAATAAAACTAACGAATGAGTCATTTACTCTCGTGTTTACGACTAACATGGTATAAAGATAGTAGAGAGTTAATAATGAGTAGGACGACAATTGCTTTAGTTCGGGTAACATATTCTAACCTGAAGATATTTAAAATTTGATTTGATATATGAATTTTGTGTGTATAATGTGAATTATGAATGTAGATTGAATATTAACATCAGTTATACTATTCTCAGTCTTCAAACTTTGACACTGATGTTTAAGTCAATATGATTGTCACTTTGTAACTAAAAGTTGTCTTCTATTACTATACTACTGTCATAACGTAACTTTTCAAGAATAATGTGTGCTCCTCTTTCACTTTACATGGACTGAATTATAGTTGTTGTTCTTACATTACAGTTTGCTGATTTGTGCCTTTGAAAAAGAGAGAAAGTCTATAGTTTATTTACAAATCCTATTTATTACGCTAGAATGTATATAGTATATAGATTCTATCCAGTCGTTTGAGTTGCACTATACATATGTCATATAGAACAATGCAAAAGATCTTGACCTGAATTAATATCTGACTTCTCCAGTAAAATATAAAGACTGACTTTACTTATATATAGGAGCGACGACAAAATATGCAAAATCCTTAGAAATTCATGGAATGATGATATACATATATGTATATACTACATCAATGCCATGAAAAAAAATATTAGATAAAGCACCACCCAAATTTTACTTTTGGTCTAACGACAGAGTACGAACAATAATATGTATTTATGGATAATATGTATATTGCAGTTTAATATGTTTTTATAGGTATTTCATGATCACATACCATTAACTGAATTCTGAAACTCGACTTTTTATAGTAAGTTTGTATGTATAAGCATTTGACATACAAAATGTTGGATGCCTACTACACATTAGATGCAGAACAGCAACTGCATTGTCTTCTCGTCAGCTATAATAAATATTTTGCTTTTTTTAGTTCAAACTAACAGAGAAGTAGTTGAGAAAGAAAGAGAAACTTTCACCACGAGATAAAACACAGAGTAAATAAATATCTTTGGGCATGTAACAGTTTTAGCTTGTGCTGAAAAGAATCTTGTCTTCATTTTTTATATACACTACAGGGAACATTTCATTCAGTACACATTCATTCATTTCACTATGCTTATACTCGGTATACGTACAAAGACATAAAAAACTAGAAACTAACTTTTCCACTGTCATGTATTACACAGCTTTTTCTTTTTTGTCCTGTGCCTAAAACTCCTATTTATTTATACAATATTTAAGACAATGTTGTTTGAGTTATTTTTGGATGACTGCCTATGGTAATATGAAACTACCACAAAAAGAAATAGAATAGAAATATGTAATAACAAGCAACAAAAAATAATTGTCCAAGACAAAAAAGACTCAACTGGTTTTCGTCTTCATACAGAGGATAATATACAGGGCCGATATCTGAATTATACTGTTCATTGTACAGTGTACAACTTCCATGTCATTTTCTTTTCTGTCACTTAAAAAGGAGACGAGAAAAAAGTCATGGCTTATGTATTACTACTTCTTTCTACAATCAACTAATTTCTTCTATCTGTATGGCGTAGTACACACAACTTGAAGGGAAGAAACAAGAATGTTGATTGATGGTGAAACACTTTAAATGAAAGAATAAACACACGCTAAATAGTTCTTACATGTAGATCACTGGTTATTAATAGTGATTATACAATAAGTCATATACTACGGATTCCGTATTGTATGACAAAAAGTAAATTGTTCAACTAATTATCACCCAAAACAAGAAGCACTGTAAATACACTGTGCGAAATTCCGAAACACAGAGTAACAGAGAGAGCTGAGAACGAGTGAAAGTTCCAATGCAATAAATTCACTGAATGCACAATAATAATATATGTTGCATAGATTTGTAGACTTGCTTATGCATTGCATGACAGTACAGTATAAGATTGTAAAAGTTAACATAGTGAAAGTAATGTGCATATATGCGGTTTACTTTGTAGCTCATTGTTCAAAGTTTAATTTAGGTTGGCCTATACAATAAAATATATATGAATCATTCATAATTTGTGATTGTCATCTTATCTAAAAGACATAATGAATGACTTTATTATTGACTTTGTAATGATTCTTCTTGGAAACTATGCAGTTTCAATCTCTCAACAAACTGTAATAGTCCAAAACTTGAAACGATATATAAAGACAGCATTATTATTATTGTTTATCGACTGTTAAAAGTGAAATGGAAGTAAATAAAGTCACTAATGGTTTATGAAAATTTGATTTGCATATCATTAACATATATTTTCTGCTTTTTTGTGTGTTTACTATACTAATGTACTTACGAAAACTATATTTATATGTATATGTTTGTCCCTGTTAAATTATTTCATAAGAGTAGGTCATGTCATGTCGGTCTTTGAAACTGGCCATCCCGTTTGCTTGCAATTGGTGTTTAAATACACATACACCATATGTATTCTATGAAAAGGACTGTTTAAAATGGGCCAGCATGATTGCAAGGATGAATTATGAGACAGATTCAAGTAAATTTATTATACTAGTACACAAGTCTCTCTTTCTTTCTCTATGTGACTACGGCGTAAACTTTACGCTTTAGTAGGGAAAGAGTATATTTTCGTTTCTCATAAGTGCATAAAACTTGTGATATACATGTAGAGAATGTTTCGTGTATAAAATCATAAAGAAATACACTTTTTAGCATAATAATTTCGATACATTTCGTCTGAATCTCAAATTAAGAGTGGAGAAAACGTTACTAGTATTGCAAAAATTAAACACAAAACTATTAACTATTAATAAGCTTTAGCAGTAATATTTCAGTAAGTTAGTCGTGAGCAGCGACTTTTTACTCTATTCAGTGAATTGTATACGTGTAGTACTGGCTACACATTTGATTCTTATGAATGATATCCTTCTATTTGGCAAATGAAATCAAAATGCACTCATCTTCGGCATATTTATTTACATACATTATTGGCTATATATTCCTAGTAGCCAATAGGTTTTTTCTATTCAGTTTTTAATCCTCAAAATTAGGTCTTTTTAAATTTATGTCTTAGCATGACAATGCACATAACCATGGAAAATTTAAGAAATGGTTCAACCATTGAGTCTCATGAGTGCTATATGAAAATTTTACTTTACTGATGAAAAACCACACCTACACACACAAAGTACTAACAACAACACTTTTTCACTTACAAATAATCTTATCAAGGCAAATTTATTACCTTGTGTGATGAACAAGAATAAGTACAACGATACTATGTGCAACCACTTTGGTTTCCCAATAGAATCACTTTCAACTATATATGTGTAACTAAAAAGTTTTTCAGCATATAGATCATGTTTAATTTGTAGTCAAATCATTTTGGGCTGACCTGGCACTGACTAAACCACAAAACTGTCAGTTACAAATTTTTGAAACCTACACTGCTTGTCTGTTCATTGATTTAATTCTATCCCTTTATACAGTACTGTAGTTTATAGATACGCATGTACTGTATCATATAACCAAATAATGTGTACAATTTCAGTTCTAAATTCCTCTTCCTCTCTGTCATTATTTGCCAGGAAATTGCATTGGTTTTTCAAATTACTCAAAAAATAAACATCACGCACTCAACTCAACTGTCAGCCCATGGACAAATGCATTGATTTCACAACAACAGATATAAATCCATATTGCACATAATGCCATTAGAATCGTGCACGAATTTGTAGTACATGGCATAAAAGAGAGATGAATGAATGCGACACTGAGGACACACACTGACACACTGTCATTTTCCATAGAGATGACAACTTTGAGTTGCAGAAAGAAATATTGTGTTTTGATCGGCATGACTGAAATAAACATTTATCACATGGTAATTGGAACCTGATAGTATAACAATTCATCTCGATTTTATTTGTTGATTGAGTCAACGTAAATAATATATATACGAAAATAGTAACAATAATTGCAAAAAATAATAATAGTAAATTACAGTAAATTGTGATTCACATTTCACTAGTATGTATTTTTTTGAAGGTAGCTGGAATTGATGTGTTACATTATGTTGATGTGTTGTGTATCGAACTTGATACTGCTATTACATGTATAAATTTCTTGTTACAAAAATGATGAAATTTTTGTAATATTTTGATACAAACAGGCAGACGGCATGGGTAATTAATTGTTCAAGTGTCTGCTGTTCATTTATAACTACACAACTCTACATTTCGGAATGAAGAAACATTTACATTGCAAAGCAAAAGGAAAGGATAGGAGAGCACCATTGTGGGTCATTTGATAGTAAGAATATCTACATAGCTTGTACTTGCTTTCAATAAACAGACGTGGTTGAGTGACAAAAGGAAGTAAGATGAATTTTATATCTATATAAGTGTAAAGTTTCAGGCAGATGGCCGGTAACTAATACAGAGTAAAGATTAGTTTCACAACATACATTTCTACACTATAATATACTACTATACAAATTCAACCATACTATAATGTTAAAAAGACAGTTATTTGAAGGAAAAAATAGTAATAAAATTATTACATGATGTGATACTATTAGGATACATATTATATAATTATTACATGTTTATATATTTAGTTATTTACATTTTTATGCCTTTTTAAAGACAATATTGACTTAATTTTTTCAACTACTAGTATTAAAGTCGTATAGATATATGTACATATAATAAAGTACCCTACCACATAAAGCGCTGTACCTCTTTAGGATCATGGGACCAATAAAAAGGCCGTTCCAAAAATAGATAAATAGTTGCTGCATTAATAGCAGAATACAAAATAAATTCTCCAATCAAATCTTTCCATTTGAAGCAATCCAAATGAACACGGAAAAGGTAGAAAGCAGGAATGAAATAGCGAAACTCGAGTAGTCCTTGTGGAATTATATTAATAGCAGTACAGATAAGTAAAAATGTCATCATTATATAATTCATACGTAAGAAACGACATAAAAATGTCCAAATAAAAAGATAGTATGGGACAAGAAAATACTGTCCAATTGGATGAGCTGCATATATTCTTTTCCATACATAAAATGGATAGTGTCTATTATCTGCAAGCAAGTATGGATGAACATATGTTTTATATTTTATGAGTAGGATTCCAATTACAGTTCCCCATAAATGAAAATGAATATTTTTTAAACTAGCTAAGATAGTTTCATTAATTCTAGTCATAATTAATGGAGCACAAACTAATGTCATAAATAATGCAAAATAAAACATTTGTAAAACATTAATTTGCACTTCATGAGCTGATCGATCTCCAACTACAATGCCACCATTAATAATCACAAAAATAATAAAGCTTATACCGACTAAAGCATATGCCCAAACTTTTCGGAATGTTAGCTTTATAAGATTAATAAATATTATAATCAAACGTGGTTGTTGATCTTGTACTGAATATACTTTATAACTTTGACTTGATTCTCCAGATTCATTTTTAGCATCTTTCATCACATTTGCTTCTTTTTTAGTTATAGTCTTCTTGTCAAATTGAGAGTAATGTATATCCAAAACTGTATTTAGATCTGTTGATACTATCATTAGGGCATGCCAGAATACCCATACAATATTTGTTTGTCTTGTGATGATAGCCTGAGCACCTATATTAATAATAAAAAAGTGTAAAGATTACAAAATTGAAAATATTTAAGAATCATAGAAAATTCAATGTATAGCGGAAATGAAAACCAAGAGAAATTGAAGGTCAACCCTATATATAACGCTTACATTTACTGATTAAATGCAATTATTTCTACTAGCTTTGCGTGTTTGAAATGATTTTGTTGTCGGATTCATTTTCACCAATTAAATTTCAAGGTAACAGAAGTTGTTACTAACAACGAAAGTTATCATTAGATTTTGCATATAAATAATTTACCAAATAATGCTGAAGCAAAGTAATGTTGATCCATCCAGCATATATGCATAATCAAGATAAACAATGTAGCAAGTGCATCAGTATAATAAAGGAATGAGAAGAAGTACAAAACCGGAAATGTTGCCAATACAAGTGCTGCAAAAGCAGTTTTGAAGTTGGACATATTCTGTGAAATAAAGACAATAGTTTCAGAAATACTACTAATAAGATATAATAATAATCAATAAAAAAATACCATTTTCTTTGAGAGTATCAAATAAAGCATCAAATAGTTGAGACAATTTATGAATACATTAAATGTACGTAAATTGGCTACAGAACAAGGTTCCAATGAAAAGTTGAAACCATCTTTTCCTAATGGTAGAAGTATGACGGTTGTTAGTAAATATAAACCAGGTAAAGTTGTAATTTTTGGATCCCACTGTTATAAGTAAAGAATATAAATAGAGAATCAAAATAATGAATAAGCATAATACGAATGTGCAACTTACAGCTGTGAAATTTCTTCTACAGTATTCTTGACTTTGAGGAACATGAAATATTTCATCCATGTACGCTGTCGGTTGTTTTAGATTAAATTGATTCACAATGAAAAATGAGACCAAGCTATAAATAGCATGGAAGACTGCTACCCAGTAATTTATAGTTTTCATCGTGTCAAAATCAGAAGAACGAATGATTGAATATTAGTAATAAACTTTTATCAACAAAGTGTCACATTTAATGTGGATGTGGATGAAGAAAAAACCGGCCGCTTCCTTCAGCTGATTAACGAGTTTCGCGCCTTATACATTATGGGAATGTCAAAACTCAAAAGTAAAGCAAGTTGAATCTCAACTGTTGAGATGAGATTAAGAGAAATTATTTTTTTTTGTAAAGATGTTAAAACAAAATGCACTTGTTGTCAACATTTTAAATAGTACCTATAAATTGAGTTCTAGTCATCGTTATACAAAATTATTTCTAGTGACTTTGTCATATGTACCAACTCAAACATTGAATCTCTCAACATTTTCAACCAGGTAATTGTTTGCTAATAATGTATTTTGCAGTACATATATTGCTTGTTGTATCAACTGAATTTTTGTGTAGGTTGCTTCGTTGTTTGTAGGTATTTAAAAAACTGATTTATTGAACTTCTTACAGCAGGAAATCAGGAGCTTTTGGGAGTTATGAAATTGTTGCTCCGACAAATGTTGGGAAAATGAGACAAGTCCCAAAACACATAAAGAAACCAGACTATTATTTTACTGGAATCCCGACACCATATAAAGGAATAGATGCTGAAATTAAGACTAATGATCAAATTTATTTATTAAGGGAAGCGTGTTGGCTAGCACGTACTATTCTTGATGAGGCTGTGAAACAAGTGAAGGTTAGTTACTTTAGTAGTAACAAATACTAAAGGAATAATGATAAAATAAAAATTAACTTTAGATTTATGCTCATTGTTTTTGGGTACTATAGGTTGGAATCACAACTGATGAACTAGACTTGTTTGTCCATGAGAAAATCATTAGTTTGAATGCATATCCTTCACCTCTAAACTATAAAGGATACCCAAAATCTATTTGTACCTCTGTAAACAATGTTGCTTGTCATGGGATTCCTGATGATAGAAAACTAGCAAATGGAGATGTTATTAACATAGATATAACTGTATGATGGTACTTTACAATTACAGCTAGTTGTAATCTTATATATATATACATTATGAGATTGAGAAAACATTTTACTTATTTAAACAACAGGTATATTTTAATGGCTATCACGGAGATTGTTCTGAAACTGTTTTAGTTGGAAATGTTGACTCACATGGAATAGAATTGGTACAAATTGCTAAAAAATGTTTGTATGAAGGAATTGAAGTATGCAAACCTGGTGTTCCATTTAAAGAAATAGGTACAAAAATTGTTAAAACTTGAACAGATAATATTTAAAAAAGTTATTATTCTATGACAGGAAGAGCAATTGAGTTATTTGCTGAGAAAAATAATTTTATGATAATACCTTCTTTGACTGGTCATGGGATTGGCGAATATTTTCATGGACCTCCAGATATTTATCATATTGGTATAATTATAAATAACTACTACTAATACTTACTGATGAATCATTAGAGCTGGGTAATTGTTTGGCTCTGCCATTACAAGTCAATTTTGAACCCTAGCCTCGATTAACAATTGCAATTACAGTAAGATTAATGATTACAGTAACTGTAATCATTAATCAAAATTCGACGATTACTCAGCTCCGTTGATGAAAGTTGAAAAAATTATTATTTTTTTCTCACTTATGTTTACTATTGTTACTGCATAGTATAGATTATCCTATTGATGGAAAAATGAAACCTAATATGACTTTTACAATTGAGCCTGTGGTGACTCAAGGAGATGAAGAAATTATTATTTTGAACGATGGTTGGACAGTAGTCACTGCTGATAATGCCAGAACTGCTCAGTTTGAGCATACAGTGCTAATAACACAATCTGGATTTGAAATTTTGACATGTGCCAATTAAAACTAGAGATGGACAAATATCATCAAGTTTAAGGAACCACTAATAAATAAAATTGGTTTATATATGTATATATATTTATTAAAATAATTAATAAACCAACAATAGTTGTAATAGTTGTCCATGTAATTTATGTGTATTGTTGAATTTTTTTATGTAATAAATGATCATGTTTGACTCGTTCAAATAAGCAAAGTAAACTAAACTAACTAAATTACTACTTCATTTCTTTTAAGTGTTTATGACCCAAATAGTTTATTACAAAGTTTATAGTTTCTTTAAATAGTTCAGTGATAGTGCGTAGAAATTGTTATTGGTTACAAGTTTTTTTTAAACATGTGATTCTTGTGTGTCAAATCAAAAAAACAGTTTCATCAGCAATAAATCTATAGATAAAATTTGTACTACCAATACTACAAATTTGCACATGTTCATTGATAATATATTAATATTTATTAATATACAAATTAATTGGCCTGTAAGGAGGTTTACTTATATCGTTGTTACACACTACCCTCGTCATAGTTTTTGTAGACATGAATGAGTCTTCACATCGGGTAATATCTTCTTCTGTCACATTTTCAAGCATCCAAGCTTGATGCCATTTTCCAAATGCATCTGTGAGTCGTCTAGATACATCTTTATGCGTCTATATAATGAAATAATAAAATCATTTAAAAAATATGTTCTTCTTGATAAAAAAAAATATTACGCCTTTTTTGTATCTTACTTCTCTCGCACGTTTAATAGCTCCCTTACGATAAATGAAATTTTCACTGTTGACAACAAATACCATTTTGTACGTGCTAGGATTAAATTGACACTGGAGATTCTCCTCAGTTGTAAAGTCTTCAGTAGTCCCTCCTGTTTTGCTTATAATATCTCCAGGATGCTCTATATCCATGTCTACTTCCTCTTTAACACTGTTGTTATAATTAATAAATGAACATCATATATTAATATTAATCATAAAAAGTCATTGCTATATGTAATAATTTAACCTTGTATTTATGTCCTGCGAAGATTCATTTGGACCATCATCACCTTTTGATGAAGTTTTATCTTCATCTTCAACCTCAACTTTAACATTGGAAGGGTCTGTGGTAGATTTATTCTCTTCAGCAATAGAATCTTTTTTGTTTGCCTCATCTTTATCATTATTTGATTCAGAAGACTGTGGTTTTTCCTTTTGATCTTGTTGAGCAACGATTTGATTATCGTTTATATATGCTTGCTGCCTTCTCTTTTTCCATTTTCTTATATTCCTTGGTAGGAATGATGGACGACAATATAATCCTCTTTTAGCTTCTTCAGATACAAAGTCACCATCTTGAACAAATTGACTCACATATGCTGACCATTTAGCCCTTTCGTCAATATTTGCAGGTGAGAGAGGTTCACATTCCAGTAGTTCCATTGTCATTTTGAGAGGTTGTGAGTACTAGTTATAAATAAATAAATAATTCATATAGAAATTGTTATGTATATAATAATTGATGTGCTACACATATATAAGGGTATAATTATACTTACAATTACAATTTTAACACAGTTTTCTTCAGCAAATGCTTTCTCAGCCTTTTTCTGATACGAGAGTTCTGCATTCGCCCTCTGGTATGCTGTTTTACATAAACCTCCAGCTCCATCCTTTCGTTGAGCTTGTTGAAGTAACTCCAAACATTTTTGACATGTTTCATCTGTTACTAAAGTTTGTAGCTGTACATAAAACCAATAAAAAAACTCATTTCAGCATAGTGATAGAGAAACAAAAAAGATGAGGCCACCAAAGTGACAAAAATCAAACTCGTTAGATTTGGCAAAAAATTTCAAAAACAACTTTGAATAGGGTCACAAAAGATCGTATCAAAATTTCCACCTGTAGGAGGACATAAATTATCTACAGTCAGTTTAGCGTCATTGACTGAAACTAACTCCTTTTTGTGCTTTGCCAAATCTAACAGGTTGCCGTCGCATCTACTTTAGAAAAATATTTACCTGGCGCACTGCATTTGCAACAACTTTGTCCATTGTATATGCAATATATGCATGAATACCAAACATTTCCCTTAATGTATCTTCATATGTACAAGCTTCCATATTTCCATCAAGAAGACTTCGAACCATTTCCAGAAAGGTTGGATAATAATCCTATTATCAAAAATTTCAATCTCAAGTCAGTACTTTTCGAAGCTAACATGAAAAATGGTATTAATATAAATTACTTACCACAACTTCTACTTCACCTGTAATATAAAAAATTTACAAAGAATTTTTTATTGTTTATTTTCAAAGCTAAAATTAAGTATTTATTTACTCAAGTAGTTCTTCTAACCTTTTTGCTTTAGACGAAGACCTATTGCAGCTGAAGTAGAACTATCACGTGGCTCCTTTTCTTCTTCTTCCAATAAATTCTCAGCAGTTTCATACATTCTTGTCAATCTCTCACACAAGATTTGATGTAAACGAAGAAATACATACCAAGAATTATTAGCAAAGAATAATGTATATCCCCCATCCTAATCATAAATAAAATAACAATTATTACTTATGTGAATTTCACTAATAATTTTTCATATTATATTACCTGATCAGGACTTGGAAGTAAAACTTGTCTCACTGTTCTTTTAGATTCATTTTCACGCCTCTCTTTATCTTCTTTATTGCGACGAGTCTGTTTTGTTGTTTCAATCACCTTCTACAATGAATAATAAATAATAATCGCATATGCTTAATATTATGAGTCGTTGTATATTATACTAACCCCAGATTGATTTCTATTTCTTTCAGTTTTCATTTCTCTTTTTGCTATTGTTCTCCTTGACTCATGACTACTTTCAGGTTTATTAGTAGCAGTTTGAGCTTCAGATCCGGAACCATCACCTTGATTTTCAGATTTTCCTGTTTTTGATGAACTTGCGGCACCTCCTCTTTTGTTGCTTGTAGAATTACCATTACGTTTACCATTTCGGCTACTACCATTTGCAACAGAGTCTTGTGATGATTTTCCTCCAGGTCCTTGCTCTGCATCATCTTAAAAAGTAAAAATATCAAAAAAACGAACACATTAAATATGATTAAAATACAATTTGTTATCTACAATCTGTTCTTCAAATGTAGCACAGATCATGCATAGTGTGCGTGAATTTAAAAAAAAAATCTAATACTTCACTTACGTTCATCATTTTCGTCATCAGACATTTCCATACGTGGATGGTTTAATAAATCTGGTACAAGATGTTTTAGAATTTGTTTTATTTTTCGTTTGTCATCCTTTTGAATCCCAGATTGACGACGAACATGATGAAGTAGTAAATTACAAGCATCATCTAATATTATTCTATCACGATAAACAAGTGTGAGATGTGGATTACAATTAGCTTCAGCTTCAGGAAGATTACTATTTTGTTCATGATGCTATAAAAGAAATACAACAATCATAATATTAGTTGCAATATTCATTATTAAGAATAAAATGATTTGTTTGTTACCTCATCATACAATGTTTCAATTTCTGTAATTAGTGATTTGGAACGAAGAGCTTTTATATCTGATTGTTTAAATGTAATTCCTTGATGATCTAATGATTTCAAATAAAATCTTTCAACTTGTTCTCTCCATATTTTATTAAATCCTTTCTGAGCTTCACGCCATTCTTCTTCTTTAGCTTTTAATCTTCTTAAAACTATTGGAACAGCAATAAGAGGATGCTTCTTTATTCCTTCAATCATTTCCGGTGCTCTGTCTCCATATAGACGTCGTAACGCACGTTGATGAATAGTTGGTGATGTTCCACCCAGACAATCATCCAAAACAAAATCTTGTAACTCATCTTGAGTCATTCTAGACATTTTCTTAGCAACACCTTCAAGAACTCTTATAGTAGATGCGTTTGTTTCAATTACAACATCAAGTTCAAATCTCTCATCTTCACATCGATAAATATATTCTTCAAATTGTGTTTTTCTTGATGTAATAAAAGTAGAATCCTCTGCAAATTAAATTATAAAACTCAATTAATTATTTAAAAAAGTAAATATCTATTAGTGCTTTGCTTTCTCTTTGATAAACTTACCTGACCATGCAGGAAATGAGACCCAAACATCATTTAATACTTCCTTACATAGAGGTGTTCTTCCAGAACATTTTGATGGAACATGAGTCTTTGGTAAAGCACAATAACTTGCACCAAATCTTTTACATGTTGTATAATCTACACAATAAATAAAACGAAAGAAAATATATTAGTTCCAAATATAAATATAATCCAAATATAATCTCATAATAATTTTCATACCAATTTCCATTATTTGCTCCTCTGTAAGTTTATCTTGCTTTGATGATACACCCATTGGCATGGGATCATAGCCAGGCATTGGCCCACTTTCATTATGACCAACAAAATCTTTAAACCATGCTAATAAATCTGGATATTTGGATAGGAATGGAGCAACAAGACCCATTAGTTCACCACGTGAAATAATTTCTTCATTAAACAGGTTCAAGCATCGTAGAAAGTTGTCATAAGTCTCTTGAGATTTCATCATTTGACGAACCTAATAAATAAAAGAAAAAGGAGCAAATAAATAAAGTAATGAACCTTTGTATTTGTACCAGATATTTATTTACCTTATCAAAAAATGCAAACTCATTTAATGTTCCATATTTCCCAGCTTCAGCTAATGAAATATCTTTGGATATTGAGATTTTTGCTTTCTTTGCTGGTTGAGCAGATGGTTGTAATGTTGGCCTTCTTGGAGCTCCAGTCATCTGTTTACTAGATGTAGCAGTATTGGGAAAATCTCTGCCCATTTTAACATTCTTTTTAGTAGCATCAATACTAGCTTTTATAGCCTATTGATAAAGACAAGAAGAAAAGTTATAATAAGTACATGCATTCAATATTATAAACTATTATTCCATTATTTGTATTAAATTTACCATATCCATTGGACTGCGATTATCTGCATTGATATTATGCCTTGCAGTACTTAGATATGTACGAGAAAATGGTTCTTCTCTATCTCTGTATGCATTTTGGCTAGGTGTTGTATCTGGTAAAAATTGACCAAACTCTTGAAGTAGATCTTCTTGATTTTCAAATAGTTTTGCAACTTGAGTATCTATCAATAAAATAATTAGTAGATTTTAATTCATTTCTATAGATATTACATATGTACAAGTACTTACAAACTTCATGTTCTGTTAAATTCTTTGAAGATGGTGGAAGTCCTTCCTTAATATTTCGTTGCTCTTTTTGGTATGTATGTAGAATTTCAAGAAATTGTTTGTACTTATCTGGCTGCCCTTGGAAGCGATTTTTAATTTTATTCACATAATTTATCGCATGATTAAATTCAACTGGTTGACTTTGAAGACTTGGAAATGCAGACTGAACAAATGGAGATGAGAAAGAATGAGTAAATCCTGATGTAGGCCCAGAATCATAACTATTTGTAGTGGTTGCCAAATTTGTAGCTGAAGGAATTGGTGACTGACGTCCATTACTAACAGCAGCAGCTCCAGAATAAATTGACTGTGACACTATGTGAGTTTGATGTGGTTGTGTCACAGCTGATCTAATAGGAACATTATGTTGAATAATTGAACCAGTTGGAGGACCTTGAGGTAATACTACTTGTTGATGTTGTGTAGTTTGTCCTTGTAGACCAGTTTGTACTGTTGTTACAACATAACCTCCAGTTTGACCCACCATACTTAATGATACCTAAAATATAATGTAAACAAGAAGTAGAATTAATAAAAAGTTTGAAATATCATAATTAATTTACAAGAAGAAATTATAAAATATTACTTACTTGATCTGTTTGGACTTCAATTTTATATCCAGGAGGAAGAAAAGTATTAAATCCAACAATTAGTTCAGGATGTCCACGAAAAAGATTTGATACTCTAGCAATGACTCCAGGTGTATCAATACTAAATCAGAGAAAAAAAAGCACTATTATTAATAACAATTCACAATAATAACAATAAACTGACGTAATAATAATACCTTTGACTTTTAAATTCCTTCATAATATCCAAAAAGTCATTATATACTTGTGGTTGATTTCCAAACTTGTATTTAACTTGATCCAAATAGTTAAGAGCATCTTCAACTTTTAGTCGCTGCTGTGATAAATGAAAATTTAATATATCAAATCGGAAAAGCATAAGACTTAAATACTTTTACAAACAACATATAGAAAATGACAAACGTACCTCCGATTGAGCACCACCTGACTCAGCAGTTGATGTATTTATTGATGCAGGACCTTCATCACCACTGTCAGCGCCTCCAGTATTTATATTAGGATTAATTTGTTGACCACTCGAAACTAAATAGTTTTGAGTAGTTGGAGGCTGTGGATCATAATCATAATGCTATAATAATTACATAAAAAAATACATTTCTTTTCTTTACAAGCAAGCCAACAACAAGCATATAGTCACTCTCTACTAGAGTCTCTCTCTCTATATATATATATATTGTATATAGTACTATTAAAATATTTATTTTGTAATAAAATTCCCTTTCGTTTTTTTTAAACTTACTTTGCTTTGAATTGTTGGTATTTGGGGAACAGATAATGGTCCTCCATAATGTAAAGATGGAGTTGGTCCTACTACTGAAGAATTTGAAGACAATCCACTCAAATTACCACTAATTGTTCCACCTCCTTGTTGTAAACTACTAAGATTGCTTGCACTTAAAATTGATGTTTGTGGCATTCCTGTCGATGTTGGTAAACCGGACAACCCGGACTGTTGTCCGTGCGACATGATTTTAATTGTAATTAATCAAATAAAACTTACTGTGCTCAATTATTTTTCTTTTTGTCAAACACCAAACAGTAAGTAGTAAGTAGCCCTCCTTTACATTTTAGTCATCATCTGATTCTCTCTCCAAACACTCTAACGGATTTTTTTGCGTAATGAAAAAGCTTGGTTTGGTTTGCCCTTCTGATTTTCTAAAGCGGCAATCTTTAAATTCATTCCGCAAAGATAAATAAATGTCAGTCAGTCAAGTCAAAACATCCAACATCACACATCAACATAAACAAGTCAATAAAATTATATTTCATATTTATACATAATCTATATGTTGAACATAGTATGTGGTACTTGTATAAAAAATAATGTGATATATTTAAACGTTTATTTATTTTACTTACCGTCCACGTCAATTTTGTGTTGAATTTTGTAAAAATTGGTAACTAATATTAAGTAACAATGGGTCTAAGTTGTAGCAGTTTAAGTGACTTGGAGTCAAATGAGTATTTAGTAAAATTTTGTAGTCAAGAGCCTGTATCATCAAATGATCCAATATGGAATAAATTATTTTCACATTCATTACGTCCGGTGTTTACTAGGTCAGTCCAATTTTTGATATTATGTACTCATTTATTTAACAGCTGACTGAAACTGTTGTGATTGATAAGTATCTATTTCTTTTTCAGGGATGACAACTTTATGCTTGACACACATACAGAAAATTTGAGAAATAGTTTTGCAACAAATAATGTAGTGTCTAGAAATTTTTCGTCACTTATTAAAGCCTTCAGTCTTCGAGCAATAGAGTTAAAATCATCAGTTCAAACTGGAGAGTAAGAAAGATTATAAGTAAATATTTTCAAGATGATGAAATGTATGTTGTAAATTTTTGTGATTTTGTTTTGTCCATCCTTACAGCAATATGTTCATCTGGCAGGCATATAACGCTTTATTTATAATTAGAAACATGTGCAAATATTTTGCAGAATCAATGGATGAGGAGAATTTCGCTAAACAATTTCAACAAGATTTTCGTAAGAAAATGAAAATTCTTTATAAATATTAAAGATGTCAAATTACAACAGTCAATCTTTTCAATCTATATATACAGGAAATGGTCAGCAACATGAATGTAATGATGATAGTTTCGTTATACTTATCGACTCGGTTGTGAAAATCATAACGGAACTTCCACTAAAAAGTTCTACATATGTTCTTCATTTAGAAGCAGTTAATACTTTAATAGTCTTATTATCAGTTCAAATGTTCTGGTCAAAACCATCATTCAAGTTGCCACCTTATCGAATTTTAATGAGTGGACCACCAGCAATTTATGCTCCACTATTAACAAGAACTTTATTAAATAACTACATTGAACATAGAATTCCTCCGTATTCAGCTTGGCTTAATGAAGATAGTGGTAGCATTGTGATTGGTGTTGCAAGTATGCATGAATTTTATAATAGTTTTCATAATTATATTAATAATTCAAAACTAACTTGTTTTAGGTGGAATATGGAATATTTTCAAAAAAGGTGTTGGACTTGGCAAATCTACAGATATTCTTGATGGACTAAAGGAAAATAATTTGGCTAGTCACTCTCTATACTTACTATTAGTATTAATTAATCATTGTACGGTTAATGGTGGAAACTCGGCAAATCCGTATCGTGAGGCACTTGTCACATTTGCCAATGACAATGGTAAGTAATTAAAAACAAATTTTTGTTATATGTATAATATCCATCCATGTATAAAAATTCTACTTCACTTGGTTATTTTTAGGAGACGATGGCCTGATAGCAGCAGTTCCTTCATTTAAGCTCAGTTATGGAAAATTATATGACACAATTTGTCAACAAGTTCATACGGATGACTCAACCCTGCTATTGTATATGTTAATTCATCGTAATTCATCATTCAAGAGCTATATAATGGCACGATCTGACATTGAACAATTGGTAAGTAGTCATTACATTAGTAGTAACGTCATATATAAATAATTTCAAAATGATTTATTATATAGGTGCTTCCTATGCTAAAGACTTTGTACAACGCTCCTACAAGCACTTCACATCATATTTACATGTCTCTTATTGTTATGCTTATTTTAAGTGAGGACGAATTATTTAATCAACAAGTGCATGATATAGTAAGTTTTTTTTTTTTTAAAAAAAATCAACTCCTATAAATTATTAATGGTAGTAAAATATTGTTGATTTGTAAATTTATACAGACATTAAAGAATATTGCATGGTACACAGAGAGATGTGTAAGTGAAATAAGTCTTGGTGGTCTTATAATTCTTATTGTGATACGTACGATTCAGTACAACATACTAAAAATGAGGGTAAGATTTATTTTTTTTTCTGATGGATAAAAAAATTATATTACTTACTTATTTGTTGTTTTTTTAGGATAAGTATCTTCATACAAATTGCTTAGCGGCTCTAGCCAATATGTCATCAAAATTTCGTTCTTTACATCCGTATGTAGCACAGAGACTATTAAGTTTATTTGAAACCTTGGCAAAAAGGCACTCAAAACTTTTGGATCATCTACAAAATCATAATGAAACAGATAAACACTCTAAAGAAGAAGCTGAGGAAGTTAGTGAAGTTGTAAGTTAAATATAGTAGATATTTATTTATTTTTTAAATAATAATTATTTGACTGACATTGTATATTTTCAAAAGATACAGGATATAAATGGTTTGGAAGAAGTTATTAGAATGGTTCTTGAGATTTTAAATTCAGTATTTACTCATCAGTTACCACAAAATCGTCATCTAGTTTACACTTTGTTATACAAAAAGAATATTTTTGATTCCTTCAGAAATTATGATGCCACACAAGATTTGGTTTATAATTTGGATATTGTAAGAAGAAATATATGATAATTGATGATTAATGAAAAGATGATTAATAATTAAATTTTTCAATTTTATTTAGGTGATTAATACTTTTACCAAAAAATTGGGTTCAGAACATAAAGATTTAAGTGTTTCAGAAGTAATGGAGAGAATTGAAGAAGGAGTTTTACATTGGAAGCCAGAGATACTGAGGGTAAATAGTAGTATATATTTTTATGAGGAGAAACTTGGGTTGTTTAAACTGAGAATTAGCAAGCAATTTGGAATATGAAAATAGATTTTTTTAAGCATAGTCACTATTGAAATCTCGTCTGTTAAACAACATGAGGCTCTCTTCCGTAGATAGATAATTGAAAAAAATAAACATAGTTGTTATTACTATTATTTTTTTTTAGAAATTTCCTGACTTAAAGTTTCGATACGTTGAGGAAGAGCAACCTGAAGATTTTTTTATTCCATATGTTTGGTCCTTGGTCTATAAAAATTCTGGAATATATTTTTCATCTGTTAATCTTACATTATTTAGTTCAGAAAGTGATTATGTTGTATAACTTAAACTTAAAAGTATTTAAACAAAATGCATGCAGTCATATTTATCTACACTTTCTGTACTCTCTAGTAAATTAATACAATTATGCACATATACTACATATATTAATCTGTTTCCGTAAATCTTCTAATAATAGCCTCCTCTGATAATACAAGCCGGGGTTTGAACAAGAGTGTCTCAACTCGATTCATTTGAATTTATTTCAATATAAAGTGCCTCTTCTTTTTATAAACACTGATACTTTGATGCTTTACCAAAATTGTATGTTTAACTATTTTTGCCTTAATTATCATTTAAAAAGTTGTATTTATGACTATGCACATTTAATCATGTAAGAAATTAATTAGAACGACGAGTTGAAGGGAAGTTTTTATTGTACAAGTGTGGAAAAAAATTGTGACTGCATAATAAGACATATTACAATAAGTAGAGAACTACATATTACATATTATGTATATTTGATTCTGATACGAAGTTCAGTTTTAGTTGCATGGTGGTAATCTTGTATTTTGATTATATATGAATTACCTAAATGTTGTAATAAATATGCAGTGTCTACAAATTGAAAAAAAACATTTTCTTTTAGCTTTGATTATTACTTCTTGTACATAATTGATTTATTTTTGCTAGTACTTTATACTAGTTTCATTTCATCTCATCGCCAGTTTCACAACTAATTACGAACAACATAGAAAACACTCAGCTAATTAGAAATGACATCATTATTTTTATTATTGCGAGCGACATATATAGTAATATAGCAATGTTTGATAATAAATTACAACGTTTATTATATATATGTATATATAAATAAGGTTACTTCGTCATAAATTCATCACATACCGATCTATACTAAATGTATACTACGGTGTGTTGTTCATCGTATTTTTTTCTTTTGTGTTTCCTTATGTATGATATTGATATAAAATGTTGTTATATCTACAGACTATAAATCTAAATCTGAGATATAGATAGCAAAACAACAGTAGTTTCAATATAGGGTTAAATGGTGATCATCGAATGGTTCTCAAATTCTAAGTACAAAATTGTAACGTACCTTATTCTAGCTATTCGATGTGACTTATGACAAAACTATGGCAAATTAACATAGATAAAGCAATTCTGTTATCATTTTTCTTATATTAGTAATTTAAATTACTTTAAGTAGTGTTGTATATGTTATTTGCAGGGAACTAAACAGAGCAGATATGAAGAGCGTTAATAACACTTACCACATCTGGACTTGCTTATTCCTTGGTTATTTGTCATACGATTACATAATTATATATGAGTTATAATAGATTCACGCTAATCTTACAAAACTATATAAATTATAACATGATATAAAACATCAATTTAACATATTTTCAACTAGTGCAATCGGTATTCCAAAAAATTATTAAAACTATTAGGATTATTTCTACCATCTGGACAATGGATAAACAAAAAAGAAAGATGAACGGTATTCTCGCGAGCATGGGTCATGTTTTAAATTTTCTTAAGATTAAAATATAATTTATACATCATTCAATTAAGCATAAAAAGTTGTAGTATGATTTTATTAAAAAACTTAACCACTGTCTCAACTTGAAACATAATAAACAAGAGATCAAAGCTGACGCTTCACCCTTGGATTATAAGTACAGGAGAAGCGATTTCATGTTTTATTTTTCTATTGTGTGACCTCAATTGTATATTTTTCAAGAGGCTAACGAGGACTCATGTTGTGATCGCCTTGGAATTGAGATAGCAATTGAAAAAGCAAAAGCGATGCCTCTCACATTTACTCTGTCACATACGAGAGGTGAGGCGTCGCCTTTGCTTTTTAAACTCAAAATTTGAGAAAAAGAGATGACACCTGAAATTTTAGAAATTGAATCCATAAAAAAATCATACTATATAGAATAACTTCTTGTAATTAATCGAATGGTATATAAATTTTATTTTAATTCAAAGGAATTTTTAAAACACGACCTTTGCTCGCCAGCACATTGTTATTTCCTCTTAGCTAGAATGGTATCATCAATATTTTAACTGATATAGAATTCTGAAAAAGTTGAGAAGAAAGGAAGGATGTGTATTATATTATTTACAATATGGTTTTACAAAGATATAGTTAAAAAATTTCAAGACGATATTGTGGAATAATCAAATATAGTAATATAAGTATATATATATATATATAATATATATCCATAGCACTATAAATGACATTATTATAGTTGTCCCAATAGTGATTTTGCACCATTTTTAGCACATATGTAGTAAAACCAATGCTCTGTTCAAGTTTCAGTAATCCTCCCAGTTCGAAATATTTTTTTTTGCGTCTTACTTAGTACTTACAAATTACTTTGTATATATATATATACTTCTAGGGCCAGCAATAATAACAATGTAAAACTGTAAAAGCAAATTAATGTTTTGGAATATACATCATTATGTAAATAGCGAAAAATATTAAAAGCTACTCTTAGAGGATAACACAACAGCGACAATAACGTTGCCTTGAACCTCCAACTTGTGGCGGCGGTGTCATTGGAGCGAAATATGCGTGAACAAGTATATTGGGTAGATGATTCTATATCAAATAAAAAAATATATCTTATCTTTCATTGTAATTAATAATTAAAAATATATTTGATCAATATGATATAAAAAACATACTCGTAAGCGTCGAATACCAGCACGTGTGATTAGTTGACAGTCATATAATTCGATCCTTTGGAGATTATGACACGATACTAGATGCTCAAGTGAGGCATCAGTGACAAGTGGACAATTATCCAATTCAAGTATTGTTAAATGCTCTGCTGAACAAGGTGCCATTCCTAACTGCCGTATTCCATCATCAGTAATTAACTCACAATGAGAAAGAGTCTAAATGATTTCAAAACAAATGCTTAGACTATGTAAGTTAGATTATAATATATATTACATATTATACTTACTAATTGTTCTAAACGAGGACACCCTGCAGCGAGATAAGTTAAAGTATTATCCGTAATTAGAACACAGTCTTCCAGATCCATTTTCTCCAAATAATGACAGTTCTGATTAAATTGATAAATATATGTGCCCTTGTAAGCTTTTGTATATCACAGTAGTGATGATATATATGTATATATTTATATACTACATTAATACCTTTGCAAGAGCTTGAAATCCAGCATCGGTAAACTGAGAACATCCTGCCGCTTCAAAGGTGCTCAATTTGTGACAATACTGTGCAAGAGCCATTAAAGAAGTGTCTGTGAGACTCGAGCATCCAGATACACATAGGTAGTGAATGTTTGTACAATTTTGTGCCAATCTCTGAATTGCTTCATCGGTTAAGGCCTACAGAAATAAAAAAGGACTTACTTTATTATTAAATATATAAAATAATCAGGTTTTCACTTCCAAAAATAAAACTTACAGCAGCCCCATTAAAATTGACTACTTGAAGGAGCGGACAAAAGGTAGCCAAGTGAATCACAGACTCATTATCGATAAACATTCGACCCTTGGCAGTAAAATGACGTAGTTTAACACATCCACGAGCCAACATGCCAATTCCTAAATTGAAAATTAAAATTGTGCTCTTTTATTAATAACTTATATATAGTTTGTACAGAAACCACTTTACCTCTTTCAGTGACATTATCACACCATGAAATATTAATCTGAATAAGATTGGGACAACCTTCAGCTAAAGCTTTTAATGATTCATCAGTTATATTTGAGCAAGATGCCAAGTCTAACATCTGCAGTTTGCGACCACTTCGACTTAAACTCACACACGTGCTGCAAAAAAGTAAAATATATTTATAAACAATAAAAGTTAGGTATTATATAATAAATAATCATTGAAAATTTAAACTTACGCATCCGTAATTCTTTTACATTCTTGTAAATTTAAGTCTTCAATATTGTGGCACTGCTGCGAAAATCTAATTCATTATAGAAGAATATATATTAATGTAGTACTAGCAAGAAAACAGGAAAGGAGTAAAATCTATGATTTTCTCTGATGAGTAATCTAAAAACATTTTTCATGTTAGAAATAAAAAACAGAAGTCGAAGAAAATCATAGATGAAACTTCTTTTCCTAGTGATTGATTTCAATTAGAAAAATGATTTAATAATTTGAAAGTAATTTACGTTTTCATGGCACTGTCACCTACAGATTGACATCCTCTTAAACTAAGCTTCTTTAAAAAACCACCAGACCGCCTAGCAATATTTTCCACAACAGCACCCTTTAAGTAGAAAATAATTCAGAGTTTTTTTAGTAAACTTTATCTGATTCACATTATAATGTTATTACTATAAAGCAATAAAAACTTACCTCAATATCAGTCTGGAAGTCAAATAAATCAATCTTTTGCCAATTACTTCCATCTAAAGCTAATAAGTTCCATGACTTGGAAACTTGGGCGCAACGACAGAGCGCAACAACGTCCAGAAATGAAAATATCCTAAGGAGTAGCTCCTTTGGTAATTTCTGTGTAATTAAGGCTTCTTCCTCCATCCACACACGATTTCTCTAAAAAAATGACAGGAATGACATTTAGTTAGTGTATTTATTTCAATGATAATACTTGTTGTCAAGCAAGTTGTTTGCTCGCTACTCATGTATTACTCATTGATTAATATGTTTTACAAGTCACAGAGTACAGTACTTTGTTCACCAATTAATGGTACATGTTATCTTATTATTATTCACATTTTGTATTTACATGACAAAACAAATGCTTTGTTCTAAGACCTTTTTATACATAATTTAAAAAAGTAATACTTACATTACAAAAAAACGAAGAATAGATAAACTCTATGACGTTAATGGCGAAGTAGTTTTGTTGTTTCAAATTGCACCCAGAAACTTTTCTAGTTGCCGTTCAACAATAGCAATAATAAGTAAATTGGTGTAATGGACTTTTATAAATAAATTTACATTACATATTACACATTAATAAACAACAACTGAATGTTTTTGTTATTATTTTTCAGCTGTAGATTAGATTGAACGAAAGGCGCCAACCAACTTTACTTCATTCGACAACCGCGTCGTGTCATAAAAGTTGAAGTAAACAAAGAAATAAAATTCATATTCATGCAACTCATCGGATTTTTTATTATACGAGGAAAAATATAACCATTCCATTAATTTACACATTTACAGTATATAAGTTATTATATATTATACATATTTCAATCTTTTAATGATTTCTTAACTGATGTTAAATATAAATAAATAACTAAATTTGAATGGAGCAAATCAAAAATGCATGGCATTATTGAACATTAATACTGATACACAACTGCTAAGCTTTTTGTACATTTTTAAGCTAAATATGCTCAGCTGAATGACTGACCCCATGTACAATACTATAGAGGCAAGACAACTTGCTTTAGAGTCTAAACTTTAGACTCTAATAAAGACTGTTGCATATTATGGCTATTTATAAACACTTCCAAATTAAGTAACTCATTTATTATATTACAATATTACTGATTAAGTATTTTTATTTCATGGAAAACTTTTTGCAAATCGGTTCAGAATACTGACATTGTTTTTTAGTTTCATCTCGTCACTCGTCATCTCAAAAGTCTAAAATCATATCTCTCCAGAAGGCGCGAAACTCGTCCATACTGAAGTTCAATCACTGCTGATTGATGTAATAATTGCCTACCACCACAAACCATATGCTTTTTTGCATATTGCTACTTAAAACTTCAGTTTTGTTAATTAAATTGTGTTTTAAAGATGAGTGAAATTCTAGCTGCAGCAAATGGTGGACAAGTCAATATTCCAGAGAAATGTAGTTCTCCTTCCTTGAAAAACGAAAAAAAATTCACTCGTGTTGGTCCGAAAAAGAAAATCAAAATTCTACAAGTGCAAAATCAAAAGAAATGTCAAATATGGGTTGAAGGAAAAAAGGGAATTTGCAACAAGACTCCATTAAGATTTAGTGATTATTGTGAAGAGCACATTAGTGCTGATCCTAATAAAAATATGGTAGCTAAATATCGTCGGGTACCTTGTCCATTAGATCCAAAACAGTAAGCTTTTTTATAGTAAAATACTATAGCTAATAACTAAAAGAGTCATTATCAAAAGTCATCTAAAAGTCATTATTTATGTCTGATTTTTTTTCTTTTAGCACCTGCTATGAGAAGTCTTTGAAAAAACATCTAAAAAAATGTAGTAGTAGTATGATAAATGCTCCTGTTTATTATACTCAAAATTTAAATTCTGACGATTCTATCGATGACTTTGTTCTGAGTAATTCTAAAGGATTGAAAGAACTCAATATAGATGAAATGAGACAACTGGTAGAAAAAGTGAATTCTGTTCATCAAGGTAAGACAAGAAAAACAATATTCTACAATGGATAGTAAAATTATAAACTACTGAGAAAAATTTCACCATCAATTTCTTTCTTTGCAGCTTTCGTACCTAAAGTGACATCTCAATATGGAATACATCCCTCCATGTCTTCAGAATTGTTACGAACAGATGTTGGAGACAAAGCTTTGAAACATATCAGTCAGTGTTCATCTTTATTGGCTTTAATTGATCAATATCATCTATTAGATAATTCTACATGCTTTGTAGAACTTGGAAGTGGTAGAGGTACAATGCTGCTACGTATGCTATGAAAATTCAAAATATCTAACTAATTTATATGACTTTTTTGTTAGGAGCATTGACATTTTGGGTAGCAAATGCAGCTTCTTTAGCTAATCACGAAAACTGTTCATATGTTCTCATTGATCGTAAAGGTGCACGTTACAAGAGAGAAAATAAACTAAAACATGAAACTGATTTGGATTTTACAAGAGTTCTACTTGATCTTACTGATTGCCAACTTGATAAAGTTCCTACTGTTGAGTCTGCAAATCGGGTTGTGGGTATTGCAAAGCATTTGTGTGGTACTGCATTTGGTGAGGAATCTATACGAAGCAAAGATTTTCAAATCTCATAAAAATAGTTTATGAAGCTACGTTTTTTAATATTTTTTAGATAAAGCTCTAAAATGCCTTTTAAAAACTAATTCCGGAATTGAAAAGGTGCAGGGATTGGTTGGTGCCACATGCTGTCATCATCGTTGCTCATGGTCTGCATTTGTTGGAAAGGAATATTTTCTAGTAAGTTATACTTTTATTAAATTATTAAAAGTTGTTTTACATATTTGTTTTGTATTGGAATATTTTATGAAACTCTCAATTTTATCGTTGTTAAACTAGTATTACAACTTCATTAACTAAAAGATGCATTCTTTTGTGATATGTACAGAAATGGGGAATTCTTGCAACAGAATTTAAGGCGTTAACTGGAATGGCAACATGGGCTACATCAGGCATAGGATATTCAGAATCTACTATAGAGTCTTCGATAAAAACGGCAGAGTCGATTTATAATCCAATGTATGTTGAACTAGGACTATCTGTTGAAGATAGAAGATTAATTGGAGTTAAAGTTAAAGAGCTCATGGATTATGGTCGTACTTGTTATATAAAAAGTTTTGGATTAGATTGTGTACTTTGTGAATACACTGATATATCTACAACACATGAAAATAGAGCGATAGTTGCATTTCGAAGTGTATGATTGATGATCAAATGTATAATTTTTATTTGTTTATTATTATTTAACTAGCAGGTTAATTTACTTTACAAAACGTTATTTTTTTGAATTTACAAAATCTTAGCTTGAATATATAATTTACTTTATATGTTATATTAAAATATAGTAATATGTAAAACTTTAATATTAACTTTTGTTTATGTTACATTAACTGATGAACTTATATCTACTTATGTATATATTAGTTTCTCAGTTTCAAAATTTTTTGATTATAATATAGAGAGTATTAAATAAACACTGCAGATTCTATAATAATAATTTAAGTAGTATATAGTAATTTTTATACCTGGTAGTTTATTTATATAGTTAGTGATTCATAAAATTTATAACAAGAAACGTGACAAAGTTTAGTTATTTGTAGATGGATGTCATACTTTTATTTTAGTGTCGACACATTATTACAAACTAAGCCTTAGTTAATGAAAATTAATACAGAATGTCATTTTAGTCATTATTTTGCATAAGTTATATATCATACAAGTCTCAGACGTACTATTATTCTTCATCATCCTCGTCTGAAAAATTTCCTTGGTCCCTATCTTCATTTGCTTCTAAATCTGGTTCAATTTGCACTCGTGATGGCTTAGGCCGTCTGTTTAAGTTGTCCTCAATTGTCTCCTCCTCACTGTCTTGCTCACCCAGAAGCTGAAAATGTATTATATAATACCAAATGGAAAGTTATTTTTAGGAGGCGTATATTATCTAACTACACTGTATGAAGTTTTAAAGTTGGATTCAGAATAAATAAACGTTTTCTTTTACCTCGGGTATAGATTTTATAGGTGCTAGGTCACATATGTAACATCGAACTTTACCTAAACCATCTTCAGTAGAAGTACAATAACACGTTTGACAAAGGGATGGTGAAGCAGTTTGAATCACTCTACGACTCCAAACATTCATAAAGAGTTTTACCATTTGTTCCTTCCGATTCTGAACTTTTTTCCCAGAAAATATCGTACCTGTGTGTATAGAAAATTGACGAATTCAACTATAAAAGTGCATGACTGTAAAAATGTCATTGAAGATATGGCAAGTTGTACCATTAGTTTTCAATGCCAAATGAAGACAGTGACCAACTTCCCTTTTTGGTAATTTAACTTGTCGTCTTATGTTGATATCACCACGTAAATTTTTTCCATCTGCCTTAGTATATCCAAAAGTGTTATCCAGACCTATAACACGATAAGCAAATATTCATGTATACAATTATTAAAGTTGTCCAAATTTAGACTAGCATGTAAATATATATGAAATGAGTAGATTTTTTAAAAGACTAATGAGACACATTGAAAAAGCAGAGATATGCATTATATCCAGTGAAATGAGAAACAGAAAAAAGAAGCAAAAAAATATATATAATTACCCAAAAACTTTTTGCCAAGGTTTTTCTTTTCAATGCTGAAATCATTGCTCATCAGTACATGTAAAGTCGCATCTTGTTCTATCATTGAAGAATGAACAGTAGAGAAATCCGTCTGAAAATTGGAGTGTTATTAATTAAAACATATCTGCTTTCCGACAAAAAAATTGTGCTATAGACAGCAGCTAGATTTTATCATATAAATAATCCTTCACTCTTCCTTCCATATAACATCATCATCATCATCAAAGCAAACTTTTTCATTCATCCATTTATTGATATATGAACACCTGTATCTCATATAAACTTTTATCTGGATAGATACTCTGCTAAATACTATAGGGTGACGTATTATACGTTCCATGTTTTTTGCAGTGTAGGCTCTATAGTCAGTGTAAATTATGTATACATACTATAAAATGTTCTCTGATTACGGCTAAATACAGTCATGTAAATCGAATTCCAGGATTGATATTCAAAAACTAAGAGAAATGTGCTCTACAAAATTTTTAACTAAAATTTCCAAATTCCACTGGGAAGTAAAATTACCACATTAATTCAACCAACCATCAAGCTACAATGTGTATCAAGCCTATCAGAAATTAGCCAATAATGATACAAATATCTAAACTCAGTTAAAGAAAAGATAGAGTATTTGACATAGTTTATATACCTATACAGATGAGAATATGACGACATACTATATATGAGTTTATATAAGAATAGAGAAACAGGTATACAAGTTGCGTTCTCTTGTTAGAAAGATTTCATAATGTAAAGTTGGGTAAACTACATGGAGACAGAATCTAAAATAATGATGATAGTGAGAGATGAAGAAGAGACGAAAAGACTCACTGTGTACTCACCGTCATTTGTTGTGGATGGCAAGAGCTGCATGCAAACAGGATAAACGTCTTGCTCACACCCGGCCGGAAACTTAGTTGCTGGAGACTGTATGAGATTGCACCAAAGATATCTCCACTTCCATTTCCTAAAAGTAGTTTATAACAGTGTTTGTATGTGTATAATGAATACAGTATCGACAAAAGACATGAGAAGTTTCAGTTTTCTGGAAGCATATGCACATTGAAAGTTTCAATTTGAAACTTATGAATCTTTGTTCCTTACTAGATAGATACATTACTTACAACCATTTAGAACAAGAGAAGAGAAATAGTCATCACCAAAGCGCACGGCGTAGTGTAAGTTGTAGTCGCCTTTTTATTTTCTTTCCTTCATTATTCACTGATATTTAAATAATAGTACTTCTCAGCATTGTCATAATATATACAAATAACTTTCAATGCTAGTCAATGCAGCAGTAGTTCTGACTAGCACAACTAATATTAAATTTATCTAAGGAAGACAGTACTACAAATGCAATATAACAAAATAGCAGAGCTGAACAAAATACTAACAAATGTAATTTGCAATTTTGTAGTTTAAATTACACTTCTCGATAAAACGCTTATTTTTTTATCAAATAGTGAAATACATGTAATTTGTATTTCCAAAAAATACATGTATTTTAGAATACTTTTATTTTCAAAAGAAATTGTATTTTAGTTTTTTTAGGCTATACCTGCGAAATGTATTTACGGCAGTACAATGTAATTGTATTTGGAACTACAGTGATTTGTTCAGCTCTGCATAAACTTGATATTAGGTATTGAGTAGGTCTTTCATATAAGGAACTCACAATTGTCTCCAAGTTATCGCAACTGTTTCTATTGTGCTTGTCCAACTAACTCAATTCATGAATGATGCCGACGACGATTTGTGACTATGCAATGTTTGTTAGCTACTATCACCCTCATTTAACTTTCATAAACTGATTTCCATTTACAACAACTAACGTAACATACCTGAAGGAATTGTGTTGAAGTATGAGATAATTTTCTCAGATGTTGCGAAAATTTCGTTATTGACAACTATTGGATGTGGATTGTTAAAAGGCCCATCTCCACCAAATAATACGACAGCATATCTAATTAAAGGAATAAATATATGCAATGTGAAAGTGTGAAACATCTCAAACCAAAAGACTTTTCAAATCCTTCTATGAGTAACTTTCTTCTTGTATGATTTGTTTAGTTATACTATAGTATATTTCCTTACCGAATATTTTGAAACCCTGCTCTTGTCATTTCATATTGTAATGTATTGACCAAAGTGTCAATATGCCTCTTTCCTTTGATGTTTCGATTGCAAGTTTTTGCTTCAACAAGGAACACAATGTCTGTAGATTGAATGGCCAAACTTGGTTCACCAGATAAGGTTGACGAATCGATCACTTTTACATCACGATCAATCATTTCTTCTCCACTCATATCACATCTATTTTTTTTTTGTAATTTGAATCAAATCAATGCAGTACTGGTATAGTATTTTTTCTAATTTCTCTTTTCTCTACATTTTATTAATATAATAATACTACTAAATAGTTCAACAAATAGTTTGACTTACTTGACACAACCGGATGGAATTCTTACAATGATATTGTTGACTCGGCATGTTGAGACATATGCCATTGCAGCAGTGCAAATTCCAGATGAGTTATTATTACTAGGTTTCAAGCACATCTCCAGATATGGTTCAATGGCAATCTGATAAGAATTCGTTAGAGAGTTGTCAATTATGTCACTTTCCAAATATACACTACTACTGTTAGTAGTCCAAAACCCCTTAATAGCATTTATGGCTATCTACAACAGTTCTTATATATGTATAGTAATGATTTAAAGAGAAAGATTTTTTATAACCTAATTGTTATGACAGTCACCTCTTCCAACAATTTTTTTCCTTTCTGTTTGCCTAATAGCAAAAACAGTCATAGTAGTAGTGCATAAGTAACAGTGACAGTTATATTTTAGTATGTAACATGAAGGGGGAAAGAAGAAAGATTTTAACATATTCTTTAGTTAGTAATATTATTGTCTTAAAAAATTTTTTTTTAGGTTGGAGGTAATATTATATCTAAGAAGGTTTTACATAAAGTTTTACTATACTAACTATAGCTATACTAGAAATCTGAAATATAAGTATCTATCTAGAGTCTTCTAGACTCGAGAGTCAGTTCGATTTCTCTTCCTTTTACATATCGCATAATACGTGCTTTCCACATTAACTACTAGATGAGAAGAGAAACTTACGGTGTTAAAACATGGTTGGAGAGAAGACATAGAATTGCGGAAGAGTTTGTTGCACGTGGACGCAATTTTGCTATCTATAAATGGACTGCTAGTTGATTTCCGGTTGTTTGCTGTACTACTACTAGTAGTTGTAGAACTAATAGTGTTGTTTGGCAAGTTGAGTGCACCACCACAAGACTCGTCGGTTGAATTTTCTTCAGACACATCCCACGATTTTGCCATATCCTGTAAATTTTCAGCTCGTTTTCCATTAGAATAAATTAAGTCAGTTGTTGGTTCCAAATCCATTGCCCCAAAAAGTCCTGCAGTTTTTCTTGAGTACCATCCTATTTATATATATATATATAGAAAATAATTAATTCACTAACCTGTCATCGTTCTTATATAGCAATGAATCCTAACCTGATACTTTGAATTGACAAATACGATAAGCCATATTACATGAAACATGAATTCCCTTAGGATTTTCTATTACTATGATTTGTCCATCTTGATATGCTTGTAAGTGAGCCATGTACACAGGCAAGTTTAAAATTTGTCCCATTCCTTTTCTTGGATCTTTCACACCCTAATAACAAAAAAGAATTATCATTTTATATATAAGTTAACATTATTGCCATATTAGTTTCTAACTTATTGTCTTATTACATTAAGTTCAAAGTCAATAATAAGAGTATTATGTGCAGCAGCAACTATAATATAATATGGTTGAGTTTCATTTTCATGCATTTTCTCATATTGAATAGAAACTGAGAAATTTCCATCAACCAAATCTCCGGCAAGTAAGTAGGTACAAGTTCCATTGAAATTATAAGAGAGGCCATCAAAAGTAAAAAAATATTGATTTCCAACAATCATTGCATCACCTGTTAAAGAAAAATTAAAAATGTAAGGTATAATACCTAGGATGTGTAATTGAAAAATTCAAAATATGAGTAATGAACTGGTCAACTCTAAAGTTTAGAGTCTAAACGGAGAAATAACATTACATGAGCGACTACTTTAGTCGTACATGAGTCTATATAGTTATAAACCAAACAGTCTCAAATTCGGAGTTGAATTCTTATCGTTTTTACAGGCAAAGTGTATATATGTAGTATTATTGGAAAGGAACAGATTAGTTTCAATTTACTTTTGCAACTTACTATCAAATGGTGGAATCCAATTCAGAAGATTTCTCCAACTCTTGTCAGTGTTATAAGCATCCCAAACTGAGCCAGCAGAGGATTTCAATAGTTCTTTTAGTTTTACAACGTTCTTGTACTCTGGTAGTTCCTAAGTTAGTAAAGTAATAATAGTAAAAAATCATAATACCCCAAATTTTCATCGTAGTGATCAGTAATCTAATATGTAATAGAAGGGCTTTGACTTATGAAATTCTGAATAGTTCAGAATCTGAATTATCGTATATATACGAGATAACTTTGTATGACTAGTAATTAGCCTCTTCACGCTACTACAACTGATAGTGAATGAGTATAGGAGTAGGCTCTTACAAGCTACAGTTTCATCCTAAGACATTTACATTATGCAACTGTTGAATGTGTAAAAAGACAAATCATTCTTTCTCCTTCTACTTTCTTTTTGGTGAATATTTGCACACATGTAATGCTAAGCCAGTTTCATTGCATTTAGTTCAATACAATATTTTAGTCTATTTTATGAAATTAGTCTCAATGTTTCTAAGTTCACAAGTTTAACTTTCATTTTTAAGTAGTACAACACTGCATATACTATATAATAGAATTATTAGTATTCTTGTATACACTAATTTTATTATTATTATTGTATTTTTACCTTAAATTCTGGTGTTTCATTGAAAGCATTCCATGGCATAGGTAATTTTTGCTCCCAACTAATAATTCCCTTGTTTAAATTGAACACAAATTTTGTTTTAGCTCTCTGATACTTGGCTCCTGCTTCCAATACCGTTTGAAAAAATAATTCTGAGCTCTTTCTATGTAGGTTGACAAGGATTTCCTCCAAAGTGTCTGGTAGTCTTATATACTCTGAAAGCCACTTGATCTACATATAATATAAATGTAAATACTATTATCATATACACATGTTATATAAGTACCAGGTAGGTATACAGTAGCACATCTATCAACATGCGTTACCTTATTTCCAAAATCTTGTAGTGATTGCTTCATACTTTGAACAATGTCAAATGAAGAAATTTTTTGACATATTTCTTCTAATTTACGAAATAGCTCTTTAAATTCATTTCCTGTGTTGTGTGATATATGTAGCATGATTATTTTAGAAGAAAATTGTACTTTTCTAAAGGTTTAAAGACTTACCATTGTTGAGCAAATTAAGTTCTGTAATTTTTTTGCTGACAAACTCTGATAAAAGTGTGTAGTATTTTTTAATGGTCAGTGTGATTTCATTATTTTGAAATTCTTTATAAATCTGATTCGCATAAAATCCAATTCCAACAGCATAACGGAAATATGGGGACTTTGAAATTTCATCACGAGTTGCCGTAAATGCATCTGTTCAATATAAAATGTAGTTATATACCTCATGGTCATTCATAAATGCTAAAATTAACTAAGCAAGAATAATATATTTATATAATAAAATAAAATTATAAACTACTAAAATAAAATTATTACTACTCTTACTAATGAATCTATCTATTATCTATATCTATGATGCTGTCACCTATATATAAGTGTGAGCTTGTATTCAGAAGAACATTGAGAATATGGTTTCTTTCTACAATTTATATTATATGATTAACTTTTTTTCAACTTATTTTTTCTATGATCTACCCTCAAGTGGAGTGCATAAAAGCAAGTAATAATAGTTATAAGCCATAAGTCTGGATAGCAGGCGGAAAAATCTTGACGGAGAAAGGTATCAAAGTGAGCAAAGTATACTGATATTGTTAGTCAAGTACAAAAAAGTAAGATATTACTTTATGGGATATAAGGTCTATACTTTTCTTCCGTGTGAGCCGACAACAACGAATCGACGAGCTGATTGTGTGAATGAATGAGTACCGGGTAGTAGCCTGTAACATATTGTGTACTTAAGCCATTTAGGAGCAAATGTAGTTTTACCAACTCAATAGAGAAAGCCTTGTCAGTTCTATTATATGTGAAGCATACTACTTTATACACACAAGAGAATCTCGACAAAATAAGTTATGTGTCAGTATAGTTACTATCGTAGTAGTAGTTAGTATATAGTATGAAGACCACATACATACAACGACGATATAAGTATTCATAGAAATTCCTCTTATAAATATATGCCAGTAAGAAAACTAGAAGATTGTTCGTTACATTACGTACCTGATACTTTGACAATAGCATTGTAAAGAAGAGACTCAATGTTGTGTGCCAGACTCAAAATTGATGGCTTGTACTGTTCCACAATCTTGTTCAGATGAGAACCTACAAAAAGGGCAAATGATGAAAGGCTTTGTAAAACTTTCTCTGTCAACTTCACAGTAGCCTCGATGCCCTTTCTCCCAGTAATCAGAACAAGAGTGTAAGTACATATAGTTAAAGTTGTTGTTCAAGTAAAAGTCCCATGTTGTGTTCAGTAATGATGATGATGATGTTGACAAGTGTAGAGAGTTCGTTGTCGGTGGTATATATTTTCATAAATAGTAAAATAGATATCAATCCAGTAGATAAAGTGAGTCCAACATATCATAAAAGAGCAAACAAAAATAGATTTCATCAGCTTGTGATTACTGCTATCATCATTATGTATTATTATATGTATTTATATCTATATATAGTAGCGTATGAAGAAAAGAACTTTAGAAAAATCATCAATTCTCGTTTGATTTCTATGTACGCTTAACTACAAGTACACTAGTAAGTACATTCTCTTTACTACCTTCATGAGTTGCATATAAGCATATTGCTTTAGCGTCACTTATATTACTATGTACTCTCAAGGAAAAAATAATAAATCCAAAAAATATTGAGTTTGTTACCTGGTCAACAAGAGCAGTAATCTTTTCACGTATCCCTTCCCACATTTCTGAAAATGATGTCGACTCACTCCAGTAATTATTCCACACTGTAGTCAACTCTGTATATCCCTCTTGTAACTTTGGTGGACATAAATTAAAAAAAGATAGTTTACTAAATTGAACTTTTTAATCAGTCACGTCTTTGCATTATTGCATTGATTCATATATTTAGTATGCGTCTTAGCAAGAGAAAAACTTTTAGTACATTTTGTGAGAAAAAAGAATGCCCAAATTCCAGTGGCGAATGCAAACACCAATATATAACATATCGAACCTATTCATTCTGCAATAACCTAAGATATAGAAACTAATAAAGTTTATTCATATTGTGAAATTCTGGTAAATTGAGCGTGCAAAATGTAACAGATCGTGTGCTCTGGCTCTTTTTTCTCGTGCTTTGTATCTTTATGTACTACCACAGTTTATTAAGTAGTACGGTATAAGCAAAACTCGGTTATATTTAGTAGAGATGTACTGAACTGAATCCGAACGTTCGACTTGAATTTCATAGATTGTAACAATTTTTCTTATTTTATAAATATAACTATCGTAGCCATATTTATTATTTTAAATTTATGTGGTAATACAAAGGTTAAAAAGCATTTCACAGACAACATTATATATTATACTAGCTGTTGTGCCCACTGCTTTGCAGTGCGAAATAAAGTCCTTTACTTTTAAGTCAACTTCTGATTTATATTGTAAGCGATAGAGTTTGTGTGGATGCTTTCTTGACATTTCTTGTCAACAGATAAACCGATGATATTTCGAATGATCTCTTCGAGAGGAAGCCAACAAACTGTTTTTGAAATAAGTCGGTTGAACTTTGTTACATAACAACAAACTGTTTTTGAAATAAGTCGGTTGAACTTTGTTACATGGACCCTTTCAGATCAAAAGTGTCGAGCGTGTTTCTCATTGGTTTTGAACATAATCCTATTGACGACATTTACTGTAGCACTGTATAAAAACTTTGACTGCTCCGTTTTGATTTCTGTAAGACTAAAAGTCTCCGAGTTAAGCAAAATTTGCTATAGAAAGCTTAACTCTTTTTAGTCTGTAGAGTATAACGGTGCATGAAAAGAATAATAAAAAAATTACCATGATATGACATTTTAATGGATTAAAATTTTGAAAAAGATTTAATTAACAGTGGCACTGAAAAAAACGACATAGGTCTTTCCTCTGACTACTGCAGCAAATGTGGGACACACATGAATACGAATAGGACAATAAAAAATAAAAGTCGCTTTGGCATACATATAAATACGGATTTAGTATCATGACATCATTTTCTGTTGAATGAGTCTCACTTTCTTACTTAATTCACTCATGATGACAAAAAAAACTTATTGGTTATTGCCGGTGTGTTCATCAAGAGATGAACATTATTGAATAGTACATTGTTGCAGATCCTGTTATGTATTGTGTGATTTGGTAATAGTTATTTTTGCATATATGACTGCATGGCGAAAACCAAACAATACTGTATTGCCTGTAGAAAATTCCCCATGTGCATCTTGCCCTTATAAGACTACTCTTTTTTATCCCTTTCACTTCTTTATTGACATTGAATATTTTCTCTTGCTTTACT